>JANSTV010138147.1:0-17304 GCA_027564135.1 Lestremia cinerea
GACGCGTTTCGATTCGATCCGAGTAGCGTCCGAGTGCGTCCGACTAATTTTCATTAACCCGCCGGGTGTTTTGGATGTTCAAAAAAAAAAAAAAACACATTACAATTAGTACCGACTTTTTCCTCTTGCGTTTATGAAGGATTAATTTTATGTGTGCGGTGCTTTCGAATAAATTTAATATTATTGTTGTTTATAAATATGATAGAGAAAAAAACTACTGAATTTTAAATATTCTTTTTTAAATCTTTTGCTACGAATTTCCACTGTTTTTTTCGATTATTCTAAACGAATTTTTTTGCCCGTTTATTTTGTGAATCTGCGAAATCAAATTTGAATTTAGCCGGTGATATTCTAGAAAAATTTCTCACATTCAATACTAAATATTTATATGAAATTTGAATGTTTTTTTTTTGTAACGAAATAGCATTCTTCTTCGGTTAGGAAATTACGAACTATGAGATGATAATAAAAAAAACCGTTGAAATTCAAACGGGTAAAAGTGAATCAAAGTGTGAACCAAAACAAATGAGTAAAACCCAATAAAAAATATTGTTTTTGCTCAGTTTTTTTTAATTTTTTTTTATTTATTCCGAATTTTTAAATAACATTTTTATGGAATGTAAATGTAAATTCAATTAAGTGCTTGTTTGTCAGTTTGGTGTTGCTTGTAATAAATCTTATCATCGTATTGTTTTCGTTTAATTCGACGACGAGAAAATAATGTAAAACCTAAGAGATGAAAAAGTATATGGAAAAATACTCTTCGACTGGGAATAAATAGAGTGAAGTGCCATTTTATTCCAATTGCAGTTGCCATGCAAATTTATTTGTAAATATTTTCATTAAATTTTTTGCTGTTCTTTTTCTTGTAAACAAAAATTTTTGCGAAACGGCTGGTGCAAAAGAAAAATTAAAAGGTCGCCGCATTGTTTTGGCTGCTATTAATGTCAATGGACGGCGGTCTAGCGAATTCGAGGAGTTTCTTCTACAACCAATCTTTCTCAAAGTAGCTCCGCGAGATGAAATTTTTTTTCGCCGAATAACCAATTCAAGTGGAATCGCTCCCTAATAACATTGCTGATAATGAATCGTTGAATTTTCCTTCCGCCATCTTAATTAACCATCCGGCTGGCAACGAAAATGATATCAGTAAGCCTTGCTGAGAATCCAAGACAATGTCTTCCCGTGATGAACACCTGTTAACACATGAATTTTAAAATGCACGAGCAGTGGCAAAGCAAAATGAAATCAACAATAAAGCTACAACAACAACATTTATGAGATTTGCAATGATCGAAAAATTGTGACAACATCGAGTGCTCAGAATGAATGAACTTTACACTTCTGCCAACTTTTTTCCCTTTTTATTGTTTTCTTTTAAAAATATAATTTTTGGTCATTGCTCGATATATTTTTTTTGGTTGATCATTGCAACAGAGAGCAAAGCAAAAATAATGTCGTCAACCCCGGCAAGGCTTGGCATGAGAGCGCATCGCAATAGCTACATGAAAATTTACGTAAATTTGTTATTTGTTTTTTTTTTGTTTTCTTTTGGCGTTGGTGATGCTGCTTGTGTGCGTTGATAGCAAAGCGCTTGACTTGATATTTTTTTTCTCCTTTATGGAAACAGATTGCCATAGACAAGTTGTTCAATGGAACGGTATAAACCTCATGAGTGTCAATGTCGTCGTCTTCGTCGGCGTTGATGGTGGTGGCGGCTGCGACTTGACGATGACACGATGACGACGACCACGTCGAAGATACCGGCAATAAATATAAAAAAGGGAATCACTCTAGTTTCCACATGCAATCGCAAGGCTGCGTACGCACACTCGCACAAACACCAATATCAACACAGAAATTTCTTCTTGCACCGTTGAATTTCATTGTTTTCTTTGAGTTGCGAATTTCAATTTCTGTCTCCCTGTTTCGATTCTTGTTTTTTTCTCGATGTACTCGCTTCATCCTGTGTTGCATTGATTTGCGAACACACAAAATAAATACGAAAACAAATTTATGCTGCAATCGGCGAATAATATTTTAAGCAATAACCTTTTGTTATCTCTAAAGTGCATTCATATATATAGAATTTTATGGCAGCGTTTGCCGCTGCTCGTCGGACGAGCTCTCTGGAGCTTGAGGTGCGGATGATATGTGTGAGAGCGCGGCGTGTTAGCGTGGCATCGTGATAGCATCTATATACACAAGCAATTCAAATTTTGTATCTTGTTTTATCGTTCAGTTAGAAATTCTAACGCTTGTCTTTTCTCATTGAGGTTGTGTGTGTGTTCGTGTGAATTGCGCGCAATACGTTCTCCTTCATTTTCAATTCTCGTGTCATTTTTTCATCGTTTCTTTGCTATTTGCTTTCTCGCTTCAAATCGAAAACACTTGTATTTGTTTCATCATTATTGTTATCAATATAATCCTGTTTTTCAAGTATGGCATCGGTTGCTTCTGCCGCTGCCTTTTATGTTCATGTTGTTGGTTGTACGCGTTTGGCTGTGCGCGCTGGTGGCGCTGCATGTCGACAACATGGACGCGCCAGCAGCCGTGCAGAAATTGGTTCGGATTAATCATTTCCGGATTGGTTCCGGCGTCAGGCCGGCAATTAATCGCTCCTGCGCACTCTCCGGCTTCGATTCTGACCGGGCTCGTAATGTCGCGAAGCGTACGTTCCACGACATGTCGGTAAAACAGATCGAAAATTGAAATTGAAAATGGACAAACACAACACAGCGGCAGTTGATGAATTCCTCCGCCGAGGGCATTTATTACGGGCTATGCCCAGGGAGCATGCAGCAATTCTTCGCAAAATTATGTATATGGCCTGATCAGATTGAAAGTCGTCGTTTTCGGAGAATCGGTCGCGTTTCAATGTTGCTTGTCTGGTGGTCAATCAGCTAGTCACTAGTCAGCTAATTGGTGGTCTTTGCGGAGAATATACTAATTTGGGATGAACAATTGTTTTGCCGGAAACTTTTTTGTTTACGCTTTCTTCTGACGCGTGGTGGTCAGATAAGTGATTTTGTTCACTTAGAAACGTCAGTCATTTGGTAAACGTGAACTAGTAGGTATTGAGTTGGTCGCCGTTTGAGGTCACAGCCTACTAGTTCGTGCGAAATGACTGACGCTATGCTATGAATCGATTCGGATGTATCCGACTGGCCTCTGGTCTCAGCATTAATCTCGCACAGCCTTTCGGATTTTCTCATATCTACGCGCAACATGTGTGCTGTGAGTGTGGTGAATTCAAAACAACCATTTGCCGCTCAAACGTGTTCAAGCTACTGACACTCGGTATTAAAGCAGACAATTAATATGAGCGACCAAGCAATATGAACTTGTACTCGTTCATATTCCGGGTATTCATTTTGAACATATTTTTACATTGTTGCCCTTGCATGTATGTATGTATGCATCTACGAGACATGTATTCACCCACACAGGTACACACTCACCGTCCTGAGATGCTTCATGGGATCAGACCGACCGAAGTATGATGAATATGCTTGTACAATTTATTCGTATCGCTCAAATTATTGCATTTCATCTCCTTCATCGCAATTTTTCCGCCTTTCTGCATTCATCGTCTCTCGACCAAATACATTCGCTTGCTCATTCACTCCACTATTCTTTCACTTACTTTTTTCCTCGATGTTCATGTTGTGCGAAATATTCACGAAAATATGAAGAGTAAAAAGAGAAGAGATATTATGTTTATTACCCGAGTGCACTTACTTTAATTCAATTTTTATGTGCATAATGCCAATGAAACAGACGGGGCACACATAGTGTTTCGAATCCACAGCACATTGCATTTTTTTCCTCGCTTCTGCTTCTTTATGTCATCGCCATCGTCGTCGCTGCTGCCGCCGTTGCCGCCGTTGCCGCCATTGCCGCCGTTGCCGCTATCGCCGTTAACGCTGTTGTCGGCTTGATCAGCAGCGCTGTTGATGTTTATATTTCACATAATTTGGTTAGAAGCAACGACGTCCGATCTAGCTATGCAACATTCTTGCATTTATTTTTGATCTTAAGTAGCGCCGCAATGATAAGAATTGAAGACACTTTATATCTAGCTCGACGAAAGCCCAATCGTTCAATTTGCTCAATTTCATTTATTGTGCGCATAAAGAATATACAAAAGGAGAGGGAGAAGAGAGAAATAATTCACATAAATGGTTTCCAGCCACCCAAAATATATCCGTTTATATAATTTGCCCTTGAATTCAGTCACTTTTTTATTCTTATATATTCATTGACGACGCCATGGGCAGCAGTGTTGTTGTCTCCGTCGTCTTCATCAATATCACCTCCATCTACTACATTGACAGGATTTTTACTTCTTTCTTGCCCGTCATCGTCGTAATTGTCGTTGTTGTTGTCGTCATTTTTAGTTTTTAGGCTCGCAAAAATACCAAGTACGAAAAACGGAATGAAGAAAAGTACAGGAATAAAAACGAGAACATATTTTCGCCTCGAATATAATATTCTATATTCTGTTGGCTTTTGTATACATGACATGCACATAGAATCTATTTTTAGATTTTGTTATGTGAATGTTATGTCTATTTAGGCTTTCCGACATACTAACTATGACCTACCACAATACATTTGCTGTTCGGTTCGTTTTCAACGTGAAACGAATTGTAACTTAAGTATAATACGATTGACTGACTTGCCTTCGCTTTTGCCTTTGCCTCCGATTTTGCTTTGGTGTGTCGCTCCGTCGGCTGGTCGGTCGGTCGGTCGGTCGGTCGGTTGGTCGGTTGGGTTGCTTGGTTTGTACGCTGGTTGGTGCGTTGTTGCTGTTGCTTCAGCTTAGATTGGCTAGGTTTGGCAGGGTTTGGTTCAGTTTTGTTTGGTTTTGGCATGTCTACATAACGCGAAAACAATATCCAAGCAGCAACGAAATACAGTCAAACCTCTCTAAGCGATTATGGAATGTCTAAAACGCTTATAAATCAACATTTTTCGATCTTAAAAATTCAAATCGATCGTCCTTTCATCGAAAAAAAATTTATTTCGGGTGGAAATCGACATGAAGATTGGTCGAATGGTTACGGGTCGACTCGCCTCCATTCTAACTTGTTCGTTTTGGCGCGTCTGGCATACGGTCCAGCGTGAGAAGTTTTTTCTTTTGTTTAAGTGCCAATTTTATTCATCTAATTAATTTTAAACAAAAGAGCCGCTTTCATGCAAAAACAAAAAAATATCGAAACCAAATTGCAATTTCGGAACATGCTCTTCAAACGACCCGGACCGTCAGAATGCCTGCGACCGCTAAAAGCGATTATTCCGTCCTTACCGTATTGCTTACTCGATGAAAAAGTTTTAAGCCTACTCTTCTTTACGGTTTGTGCTCGCCATGCACAACATGTTGCGGATTCAATCGTTTTTTTTTCGGGATTTCATTTCAACGACCACACCGGGCATTCCTGTTTAACTATTTTCCTGCGTGTGTGTGTACGCGCGCTTGTGTGTGTGTTCATGTGTGTGTGTCAATTCAATCTGACAACTTTCATTCATGTCGGAAAATTTTAGTTTTCTTCAGTAGTCAACCAATACACCAGTAATGCCTCAAACTTGCGCACAAACACACGAGCATTGATATTTTATATTTGATAAATCGGTCATGATGCCGCGCCATTTAAATTTGAATTGTCGACGAAAAACAGCTTCCGTTTCCGGTGATTAATAAATTCATTCAAAATTCCATTTTATATTTTAAGCGATTTATATTTATTTATTCATATCTTTTTTTGATGCATTTTGAATAGCATTTCGATTTCAGTTAACAGTAAACGATCGCAACAAAACCAACAATAGTTAGACTGAAGGTTCTTTATTTGCTCATTACACATCATACTTCATCAGTCTTCTGACAAATTTTCTAATCAATTTTCCTTTACTCTTTCGAATTAAAATTTCGATTCATGCATCAAAAATACAAGGGGCTATCTAGCATAGCTATGGCATGCTTAATGATGATGACCAGCGTTATGTTAGCCAACAGCGTGTTTGATAACTTCAACTATCTCATCAATACGCCTCTGCTTTCTGGATCTAAATTAAAACCCGTAGACTCCCCAGTTTTTGATTCTTGGCTGACGTGCGCGTTAGTCATTACACAGAATTGGTGTGAGCGAGCTACCCATTTGCCAATCCGCCACGGATTAACCATTTAATGTAGGCCACGCTGGATCCGATGTGGTTGGGTTAGCCGAGATCATGGACGAATTTAACGTTACCGATCAATCGTGTTCCGAATTCTGTCACGATAGTCTGAGGTTGAATTCCTCTTGAAAAATTTCTAAAAATTTCACGGAGCTTGATATTTTTGCTTCAAGGCTTACATTCAATAAAAAGTGCTAAACAATTGCTTGCAAAGTTTAATATTGCTCCCTCTGTTTCTTGCATTGGTTTCTCAATGTATTGTATTGCATTGCAAATTACAAGCAACTTTCGTACAGTTTTGTGGGTTAATTGAAGAAAATGAAGATGGCTATAGCGCCTATGGTTTAACAGAAAAAATTCTTTGCGTCCCCATCTATAATGTGAATATCCAATGAGTTACAAGCTCATACGATCGTGTACGTCATTTTGCTAGACCTCGAAACGATAATTTCCATTAGCCACTGATCACTGAACAAATAAGCATTCTGAGTTGATTGAAAATTTTTCAAGATTTTTTATCGTCAAAAGCTTCGAGAAAATTTCAACAACTCTGAATATATTGATAGGAGAATAAGCAGTACAATGTATACGACAATAATGGGCGAGCGGGCAAACGGTTGAACTGAATCATTCGTCTTCGTTTTCCGAATATGTTGAGTTGAATTGAATTGAACACATACAACCCAGGCACGAACTGACTGCAGGCAATCGTAGAAAAAAAAATAATTTTTGGATTAAATAATACTTTCAAAATGTTTATGGCTCTATCCACACCACACCTTATTAATCACTTAAAAGAAAAATAAATTCAAATTCAAATTGCAGTCATAACTCAATGCCTGTGTTTACTTGAAAAAGTGCACGTCGCCCCAAATGAATGAAAGAACTTTGCTCATAGATCAATAAGACGACGCTGATGGTGGCCTAGTGTACAATTTTTGCTCGAATCATTTCATCGTTTCACTGCCAGATACATACTAAACATAGAATGCCAGCCTGTTAAGAGGATGAGCATTTAATTCTATTGACAGGCTTGCAGCCTATGTTCAGTTTGAGCCACCCGCTCGATTGATATCTTTGGTGGTTATAATGGCACCAATAGGTACAAACATGATCACGGTCGTTTGATAAGTAATCAAACTCGTGTCATGTGGTAGGCACTCCAATGGCGACTGTAATGAAGCCCGGAACGGCAGATATAGCGCATGCGACAGAAAATGTCAACGAAATGTGACTACAATCTTTTACGTTCAATTTGTACAAAAGTTTACAAATTAATTATGGAGCAAAAGAAATAAGTAATGATCAACAAATCTAATGAAGAATGAAATAATAGGAAAATATCCATATCAATCAACAAGTGGATTCAAACTAAAACAATTAAAATTAAGACATAATTGTGCCATGCATTGCAAGAGATTGAATATGAAAAAAATACGAAAAAAAAGTTTAAATCATTAATGCACTCAGAAATCAATTGTTTATTTATGGATCAATTCATCAAATTAACATTAAAGTCACATCGAATTAAATGGCATATATTCACCCGAAAACAGAATGAAAACAAAAGCAGCGGAAAAATTCTAAGAAATGAATTGAAAAGTGTGAATGACGAATTCGTATGCGTTTTGTGTGCAATGACGATGCCAGCATAATTATCCCATGAATATCAACGAATCAGTTCGGAGCTCATACTACAGACAAAAACACAAGGCAAAAGCGACAAGGAGAAAACCAAGTTCGAATGAGCAAACAACCCAAGTGCGAGAAGAAAATACATAATCGTGACGAAAATACACCTGCAAGATATTGCAATCTATTCTGTGTGTTGTTACAACTATTATTATTGTTATTAATGAATAAATGCAAATCCGTTGTGCCGCTACCGAATCGACATAATAGCCAATAATACACAAAAACAATAATTGTAATCTACATCATCATCAGCATCCACATCAGCAACATTTAGCCAAGTTGCCGGCCATTGGCTGAGATTATCAATACACCAAGTTTTTATGGTACATACCAACTAACAACATTGGCATCAGCATCAGTCTCAACATAGGCAAGAATCATTGCTTAAAATAAAATTCGACTGACTTGTGAACTGCGGCTCGCGCGACCGACAAGCCTGATCTTTATTGTGATTTAGGTGCACAAGGTTTACTAGTTCATGGATATACATGACTTTAAACGTATGTAACAATCCGTTTATGATTAGTATTATTATTTGCTTCAATATTATTGCTAGTTTCATTTGATCTTTTTGTGTGTTTAGTGAACTGATCTGACGATCATGTTTTAGTCCATTTGCACAATTTGTAAAATTGCCGGCACTCTAAAACCATTCGATCCCGAGAAACCCTTCAAACAATTCCATCAATCGTGTTTCATCTATCGTTTGGGTCTCTCGATACGATTTTGAAGCAACTTCTGGCGCGCGACTGTTTGAGGCCCCAACTTTGAGCCAAATATCATGTAATTCTTTTTTCATTCAAATTTGCCCAATTTTTGACTTCACACGAAACAAAGCGAACACTTAACTTTCAATTTTGCCAACGTGTTCTTCAACTGAAAATAGCGTTATATGTACTCTTGACGCCAAAACGACAAATTGTCAACAGAGTTTCGTTGCATCAACAAGTTAATTCAATTTCATCTTTGTTCCATTTCAAACGAGTTGATTTTAATCTTGAATAAACCGGATTCTATCTTGAAATCTGCTCTCAGATCCAGAATGCTTAATCAAGCTCAATTATTCTTGGCCAAGAATTCTGAGTCTCTACCTGAATTCAACGATAATTCCAATTAATCAATACAAAATATATTCGTATGCAAGTAGATGTCAAGTCAATCATTAAAATCAAAATAAGAAAACAAAACACATGAAACAAATCACATGAAATATGTTTGAATTTCAAGGTGAGTCAAATCAATATTAAATCTTGTCAATTCAGGTTTTTCAAAAGGAAAAAAACAAATTTTTTTCTGTCGGCCGTTCGCGAACGCACAGATTAATCTATTGTAACGGTGTTGGGGGGGTAGTGCTAAAGCCAAAGTCAACAATCATCATTTTCATTTGACGATAATGCAATTTCCATAAATAATTATTTTCGCAAAACAAAATGGAAAAAACCTCAGCGCGAGATCCAACACGAACACATGGCAATGGTGACCAATTTGCGCCACAAGCGTTCAGCTCCTAACCTAAGATGAGTTTTTGAGTGTAGTTTTTAATTTATGCAAATCAAACACGTTGGTTTGTCTCGCTTTCGCCGTTCCTTTTTCTGCTTCTTTTTGGTTCGGTTTTTCTTCTCTTTCTTGCTATTTGATGTGTTGCATTAAGGTTCGGAGACTGTATGACGAAGCATGTGCAGGGGCCTGCTGCAGACACGTAGCACATGGCTTCCATTTTGCAAATTAATTTATTTTCATTTTCTTCAAGAACATGTACATACTCTGCAAAACAACTATAATGCAACAATTAAAAAGGCGACGCAAGAAGATTAAAATTGAAAAAAATTGTCTGTGAAGAGGAAAAGATGAGGAAGAAGAAGAAGAGAAAAAAACGCGTGAATTAAAGCTAGCATAATTAGTCTTTAATTTGGGGAGAATTAACTATTCTGAAAATTGACTTTTCGTTATATTCGATCCAGTATCTTTGAAGTCAGTCGATTTTTACTTCGCACTAGATTTGACTTAGAGCCGCTGATGTATTTCGGTGCGGCTGCTTGAGCAAAATTGAAAACGCATAAAGCGCGCGACCCGAATATAGACTTTATTCGCTGCCATTTACCCACATGCATTTTGTGGAGGAACAAGCAGTATTTTCATTTTTTGAGTTTGCTGGGGCCCGAACGAATCTAAACCATGCGCATTTGTTGATTATATACTCAAATTAGAATGAAAATAGGCATGATAACAAGAAAAACTAAAATAGAAATTAGAATTAAAATAGACTAATATAAATAAATGTCGCGTGTGCTAGAACCGCTATACAAAAAATCAAAAAATCAGAGTAATTTTTGGGGTTGTGCAAGTAGCAGAAGTAACCCGAACTAAAGTCAAGCAGAGTCACGCAGTAAAACCAAAGTATTTCGATAAAAATTAACGTGATAACTCCGGTGAAGCAGAGCATTCGATTCTTGGGTACTGCCTTCGACCAGAGACTGACATTTATCCATCAAATCGAATGTGTTGACGGCGGAACAGCGGAACTAGGAACAATGAATGGGCTTCGAAGAGACTTGCTTTCAGAAAAAATTTTGCAAGGCATTCAAAGACTGATGCGCACGGCGCAAATTGAATAAAATGGGGTTTTGCTTCTTGCAAAGTGTCTGTTCTTAACGAGCGTTAGCTTAATAATTAATTTAAAAAAAATGGCAAGCTCAAGAACAAAATGGTTGGCATTGTAAAAAATATAATAAAAAAAGGGTGTGTTCCCGAAGTCGGGCTGGCGATCAAAATAATGAACGATATAACCAATACGAGATATGTATATTTGTTTCCAAGAAATGAATATGACGAAAATGACGTGAACAAAATATAGAAAAGCCAGAAAATATATTCGAAATGAAAATATTATAATTCACCAAAGCAACCGCACACAGTGGAGCAGGAGCATTTAATGTCATTGAATACAATGATATTCTATTGCAATATCTCTCAATACTCAACAACAGCAATAGCATAACAGTATATGCATATATGTATTTCTTCTTTCTCTCTCGCTCTCTCACTCTTCCTCTCCGTCTATCTCTCTTTCTATGTATTTATTTTTCAATACCACTAACATAGTTTCGTCGACAGAATCACACATCCAACTCTACCTACGCAATAGTTTGGGCGAGCCAGCAACAAGTGGATGTGTAAAATTAAATTCATGTTTTGTATTCTATTCGGCTCAATTCTATTCGATTTTTAGATCAGTTGTGCTCTCAAGGCTATCTATGTAAATACTATGTTTATGTGCATAGACATAGAATTCAAATAGCATGCTGCTATTCCAAATGCTGTTTGCACGGTTGCTTGGTGCGAAAACAGACAGTTCATGATGCCATTTGTATCGTGGTTGCTAGACAATGTCGTCTTCCTCGTCATCATCATCGTTATCGTTTTGCATTATTTATTCCACATTCAACGATTATATTTTCCTCGAGAATTTTTTGATGAAATTATTTTGAAAGAATTTAAACTTTCCGCAATAGTTAATTAACAATTAATTAAGGCGGTAGTTTGAATACTTTACTCATTGCAAATGTTTTTGGTGTTGATAAAACCGATCGGAATCACCCACCTGATGGATTTTGGTTGTTTTTGTTCTGAAAAACTAAAATAGCTACTAATGGTCCCAGCGAGAATTCCGAAATCAACTTTTGCGCAGTTTGCGATGATTTACCTCGTCGAACAATGTTGATGGAAATGGCAAAAATATCAAAAGAAAGTTAAAGCTCATTTTTATTGTGAGTGGCATGACGCGTTAAACGAATGGATGAATATTCTTCTTGTTATTAATAATATTCAATGCGGAAGACGGATACGTGAGTCGAAAGAAACTTAACAGTCTCCACTAAAATGGTCCATACGTCAATCTAAAGAAACTTTGATTGATTTTTTTTTTATATTTGCCTTTCTTTATACATAGTCAAAGTAAAAAAGTATGCCATCGAATCCCAATCACTTACCAATTTATATCGGTCACAGAATTTCGGATTTTCTCATCTAAAGAGGTTTAACAATCGTCACTGAAAAATCTATTGCAAAAGTAACAAGATTCAGTGAAGCCTACCCTTAAATGCTACTTCAATCTCAACTAGTTAATGATTGTACTTATCAACAACGAATTATGCATTTTCTATAACAAGAACTGTGTTTGAATTGAATATAGAAATTGATGTGATGTTTCTAGGTTTGACGGTTTTTAGCTACCATTTAATCAAAAATAATTAATCTGTATGCTTTCCCTTATTGGTCAGTATCCAATTTTCATATGTTCTATACATGACAAAACCAATTTCTATATAATTTTAGAAATGGTTCATCAATACTTAAAAGTGATTATAAAAAACAAAATAAAGGCAGCAAATAGCAGATAGAAGCCCCTTTTCTGTAGGTATCGATAAAGTGTCACCAAATGCATTGCCAAACGATCTCGCATAGAAACACAGTCCCGAAAGTAGAATGAGTGCATAGGACTTAGTTATATTCATACACACAAAAATGTAAAAATGCATTCTTTCGTGTTTACTTTACATATTTTTTTTCTTCTCATTTTCACTTAGATATCGTCTTAAGTTAGACAGTATGTCAGGTCAATAAGAGATAGATAATGCTCATTTCAATTTGGAAACAATGGGACATGTTCGAAGTTTTGCATGTTTCTAAGTATTTGTTTCTATTTATTATGCACTTTTTGCACAAATTCTCGCATCAACTGTTTGTCATAAGATCTCACTAACATTTGTAAAATGCGAGACTAACACATCCGTACGCAGTGGAAAGAAGAATCAGTCACTTGATATTATTCGCATACCAAATATCAGTCCCCGAATAACGCTTGTGCTTTTGTGTGTGCATTTTCTATCGTAAAATAGTCTCTACTTTAACATCAACATTCGACAATGATGACGGCAATGACGAAGATTATGATGATGACGAATGCGATGTTGACGAAGGACAAGCTTGATGGCGAGTGCGTATACTGAAAAACAAAGCATTCAACGGCACGGCATACAAATATTTTTGAGCACAATATACACCACCCAATCGTTGTTCACTCTCTCGTTGCGTCATCGCTATTCCGTCGGTTGAATGTATAGATGTTTATATGGATATATGGTATGCCGGCATCGTTATACATAACATACATATCCATACAAATATATATATGTATAAGTAACATATCAAAAGGTTCATTCACTTCCCGAGCGGTTTCTCACTCTCGATTACATTTTTGGCAACAATTTAGTAAAATTTTTGGGCCAGGTCATGGTTACTATCAAAACACATAGCAGTAGCAGAAGCAGCAGCGGCAACGGCAGCAGCAGCGGTAACGGCAACGGCAGCAGCAGCAGCAACAGCGAAATGTGTACGTTCAGTCAAGAGAATGATATGAAATGGAATGCAATACTACAATATCATGAAAACCATAACATGTGCTGCTACAGTACGATATTCTACATATAAATTCATCGAACGAGCTCAGTTCAACAGAGCATCCAACTTTTTAGTATTCTGTTTTGTCTATAGAAACATATTACCGTCATGCAATCGGCGGCATCATCATCATTAGTGTTTATAGTAAATATATAAATATTTAAATGAATAACGATTACTATAACAACCATGATCATGACGTTATGTGATATTTGGTAGAAAATTATGCACACTCAACTCATCTGAACTCAAATATTATTGCGATTCTCTTGCTTTCATTATAAATATGATGATGTTGTTATTAGTGTTTTGGTCATGATTATAATTATATGTCGCAAAAAAGGAATAATGACCTAATGAAGTAATGCAAAGGATAGAATATCGAGTAAGTGACACTCAGTCCCGAAAACTACACTACGATGTCCGACAAAAATCGATAAATCTGTCCATTTTAATTTGAATTTCAAGTCATTTTCATTTCATTTATTCAATTTTTATGCACTGCTATACCTTAGTATGTGGCGCAGATTCAATTTTTGAAATCACACACATTTTGCGAGTGTACTGGCATCAGGCACGCGCAGCGGAAAACCATCCCATATGGCCATGCCTCCAACTGCCAATGGCAGATCAGAGCAAATGACGTTGGGATTTCCAAATCGTAGCATTATCGACCAAGCAGTTCTTCTCCCAGTAGTAGGTTTCGGGCCCAAAGCTATGTCTTGGTTATCCCGAAAATATTTGTCTGAATTGCCTTTCCAATAAGGATTGGTAAATGTTCATATTCATATTTAGACGAGAAGAGATTTTGAGAAAATGCAATTGCATTGATTGCAGTTCATCACAAAGTCAATTGCAATCAATTGAATGGTAGACTTCGAACTATGGTAGATGAGAGCCAAGCCCTATTGCCACCGACCGCTTCTTTCTCACTTCTTGGCGTCATTTCTTTTTTTGTTATATTTTCTTTCATTCGGCAATCGACTGATTGCAAATCCAACCCTCGCGTATAAAAGCTTGTTTTAGTTTTTTTCACTCAGATTCGCAATCAATCGTTATCTTTCAAATACCGGATGGAGCGAAAAGGGAGTCGGATCGGATAATGGTGATGGTGACTTTTACTCTAGATTACAGACGTGCTGACACGCAATATTTAACCAAAATCGATTCAATTTTCCTGTCAAACTTTCCGATCACAAATGTTAGACCCAACGGCACAAGCGAAATCCCTTTTAGACGTCTGAGTAACGTCTGCTTCGTTTCTGAACACGGGTTGTCGATAATACAGATGCGGAAAACATAAAATCAGCGAACAATAATGTAGGCTCGAGATGGGCGAAAAGGACATCGTTCAGACATCTAAAAGCGGTCACGTTAAGCCACCCAACCGCTATTCCGTCTTCACGCGTTTTTTTTTGCTCCGTAGAGAGACATTCTCTTGGAAAGTATTCTCTATTTAACACTCGAGAGCAAAATTAAATACGTTCCAATGGTTTAGTTTTCATACATTCATGCACAATTGATTCGTTGTAAGAAATGCAATGGTGAATTAAAGATCGGAGTTTAGATAACACACAGATGTTGGAACAATTTCGTTTCGCAATAGTACGATCCGTACACGACATTTCTGGTGCGAATGAATGGCATGATATTTTCGTTCAACCTTGCCTAAATAATTTGATTGAAATTCACAAAGAGTTCATTCTTCTTTTTGGCGAAGCGATATGACAGCTCAAAACAAGCACAAGATTTATAGAAATAAATGTTCCGGGTTCGCGTCAGTGCAATATTCTTTTTATTGCAGTTGCAAGAATTCACTTGTTTCTCATTTTGTTAACACATCATCATTTGAAACGAGCACCGAAAATCGTTAACGTATTTTTCCACTTGAAATGAACCACAAAGACATCTAATCTATTTGTTTCGTCAAATCCAGTAGAATAATGCTGTGTACTACATAGTTCTAAATGAAATAAATGTGAAAATTGAAGGAGTGCTATTGCGTGTGGAATGATTGAGGAATTAGTTGACTTTATCGACAAAATGTCAAAATGGTAGTCCGCTACGTGCGAGTCTATATTATTCTAGCAACAACCCCTGCAGCATGTTCTCTCGCGGATTTTATCTTCCGGAATAAAATTGCAAAGTGGAGGGCGCTCAATAATCATGGGCAAACTGCAACATGCAGGGCTGTCTACTTGCGATCGTTGCCGAAACAGCAGCAGCGGAAATGTCTTGTGATATTTAGAAATGTGCATAAGAAGACGAGCAATTGAATGGACGATGGAAGTACGAAGTAGAGGTAACACGCTCTATGCAGTGACATTGCATGAACGCCAAATTAAATAGAAGAAAATCCATCGCTGTATCTAAAAGCTGACTAAAGATGAAAATATTATTGATTGGTGAACTAAAATTTAATTCACCCAAGCTTTCGTCCGCCAGATATAGTATTTTTTCAACTCCCAACCCATTCATCTCTCTGTAAATGCGTATTGTGCATGTTATTTAAACCACAAGCTATGTGTTTGCTCAGCTTCTAAAGATCTCTCTCACAGTTTGGTTTGTCGTACAACAAACGCTACCACTAGTTACACTTTGACGTCTATCGCCATTTTCATTGAAGTCATCTCCTTGTGGCAGATAGTATAGTTGAATTGATGAATTAAGGAGCGAAATAGGCGGAAGCACAGCAACGTGATTCAAAATTTTGAAACAATAAATTGATTTTATGGAAAAACTCTGTTCCGGCACTTTGGACTATGCTCACAGACTTTCCCATTTATAATGCAATTATATAATATATGTAATATCAAAGAATTGAGCTTAACCTTTATGCAATTAATGCAGGTTAAGGGTTGAATAAACACGTTAATATACACCTTCTTTCTTAATGGTATCATTAAGAGATACATATGTACATGAGAAACAAGATGGCACAGATGGTGATGACCGTCACAATCCATGTCAGCTGTTACCGAGATAATTAGAGTTCAGGTCAAGTCCGGGTATCTATCGCCATCGCCGCATCTCTTCAATAATATTGTGTTTTTTTTATTGCCCTGTCACATAAGTTCTTTTTGCCTGGATTAACATCGTTAATCAGTGCGAAAATGAATACGTGTCCAATTCGTTATTTGTATTAATTTTCTTTCGAATCTTCAAATACCTTTTAAAACCAACAAATGGAAATATCAATTTCAAAACCTATCTTATTTTATTTTTATTTGTAAAAATTGCTTGATTTTATGAAATGAATAACGTTTGATCTCTCGTTGCAGGTTTAGAACGAGTTGCTGAAGAATTGATGGGTCGCAGGAAATGGAAACTATATCAAGAAGTTCTTGCGCGATCCCATTTGAATTTAACAAGTACAACAAGCCCAGCAAATTTAAATCAAGCCAACAATACAGAAGCCGGTAAATAAAATCAATATTTTCATCAGCAGTATGAGCGCTCAATTGCTTTGTCAATATATACAGTTTACAAAATAAAAAGTTTTCTGATAGAATTATTTTGCAACAACGGACATCAAAATCAAAATTTGCCACCACAACAACAACCCGAAGAAAATACAGCCGAAAAAGAGACGACATTGGAAAAACAAGCAGAGCAACAGCAAAACAAGCAAATAATAAAAAATCATTCAAAAGATATCGAAGTTGTGACAATAAAAAGCGAGCAAAACGAGACGAGCGTACAGAACGAGCGCATCCATATCAAGCAAGAATTGCAGTGTACTGCAGCCGAAACAGGTAATGATCATCTTTTCGACAACATGATGACCAAATCCCCCAAAGTGGTTCTTGCAATAGTCGCGTGCCAATGCATTTAACCAAATCTCGCTTGTACATCAAATCCAGATAACCGAGTCAACACTACGTTTCGATCGATTTCTAGCAAAATAAATCTCTCTCTCTCTCTCTCTCTCTCTCTCTCTCTCTCTCTCTCTCTCTCTCTCTCTCTCTC
>JANSTV010138258.1:0-17286 GCA_027564135.1 Lestremia cinerea
AACAATCGAACGCCGATAAAACTATCGCCACGACAGCCGACAAAATCGAAATCGATGCGCATTTGGCAAGTCGAAAACAATTGTCAAACGAAATTGGACGCGAGGAGAACAATGTGGAAATTAGTTGCAGCGAGAAGGCCATTGACCACGCGCGCATCGATGGAAGAATAGCGATGGGCGATCGACAGGTGATTAAAACGCCAGAGAATTCGCGAAAAATCGCTGAAGAAGAACCAATGACGGGGTACTTGCAATCGGAGAGCATGTTCTCATCGTCGGACAGTAGTGACGAGGAAGAGGCGGATGCCAAGCCGGTGCGCAGGAGTTACGATGTAGCGAAGGCGGCAGCACAAGACGAGGCGGTGAGTGGTTCGAGTGACGTGTACATCAGTGACAGTGAAGATCGTCGTTCTCCGTCGAGTTCAGCTCGTGAAGATCAGAGCTCGTCGGGCACCGAGGCAACAGACAGTGATGATACGGGCACGGTGGCCGATCGAAGACCCAATTCGAAGGGCTTCTACAAAGTGTTTGTGGTGAACAAGAACAACTCATCGACAGACACCGATTCGCAGAGCTCGAATGCCAACAGCACCGATGATTCCACGGACAATGACACGGACACCGAACAAGACTGCGGCATTGTGTTGAATTATGTGAAACCTTTGCCAGATAAATACGTCATCGATGACGTTGAGCCAAGCGATTGTGCGCGACGAGAAGAAACTAACGATGGCATTGTGTTGTGTTCGATAAAACAGCTATCGGATGAGAGAATTTATGACGACGACGACGACGACGACGTTGATGATAAACAGCCAAAGTATGACAGCGATCGCAATGAAAATATAAATAACCAATCGGAATTAAGTTTAGACGCGACGCGAAATGAAATAACAACAAATAGAAATGGCGACAGCGACGACGAAGAAGTCGAAAGAAAACAATTTGTTGCCGACAACGAGCATGATTCAATGCAATCGTCGAGTACAGCGCAGCCGAACAGTGAATGCATCGAAGAAACTCAATTGAAAAACAGCAGTGGTATAATTGCGCATGAAAATGAGGAAGCTGACCTTCATGATCATCGACCAGTAGCATTGGCAGAACACGCAATATCGACATCAGCAGAAACAGCAACAGAAATGAGCGTTGATTTATCATCATTGCCTGCGCTTGCGTCGGACGATGAAACAATGGCCGTTGATGCGGCAAATGTTGTGAGAGAAAAATCGGTGGAATTGAACGCCGAGGTGAATTTGAATGGGGTTGCTTCGAAGGAGATTTGTCAAAATGAAGGCTATTCCGCGGCAGAGTGGTCCCCCCAAGAATCGCTAATTGAATTTGAGGTGATATCCGGAATCGATTGCAGCGAAGGGAAAGTCGTCGATGCAACGAGCACGCTGGTTGTCGGAAATTGTGCTGATTCGGACGATGTGATCGAAAGACGGAACGAAAATAGCGTCAAACGGGATGTCAATGAATGTCACGTGGACGATGAACGGCGTGATATTGACGCGATTGTGCACGAAACAAATCGCGGAATCGATCAAAGTGAATGCGATCAAGCGAAAGTGCAAACGGAACAAACCAGTTTGGTGAGCAGTGAAATGGCTGACGATGGATCGCAATCGGCGATAGACATCGCCGCAATAACAACACCAACACAATCACCAGTGCCGATGGATCGCCGTCATCATCATCATGATCATCAACAACAGCACCACGACAACGATGAGGAAGACGACGACAATTCTAGCAGTGAACATTTTAGCGAAGAGTGTACCGACGACGGAGAGCCGATTCAGTTGAGTGATCACCACAGTTCTCCCTCCATAGAGCACACATCGATCGCAGCACTACCAGGTGTTCAAACACACGAACTAACACAAGTGCAGACACCAGCAGCAACGATGACGACGATGGCAACACAAACACACCAACCTGTTCCGTTGCCAGTTGAAAATGAGCGATTGAACGGTTCGGACTGTGCGTCAGTCGCGGCAAAATACACGAGCTTAGTGATGATAACACAAGATTTGCGCAGCGTTCAACAGCCAACAGGCCAAGTGAGTGTTGTTACATCGGATACCACGCGTATCGTGGCCGATGATGAGAATTCAGTGATTGTGCAGCATACAAATTGCCTGTCGGACGATCAGTCTTCGGATTATGAGCCCAACTCACTGGCGGGGTATTTCACGCGTTCGCTGGAAGAGGATTCTTTCACAATGCCTACGACCCCGAAACGACGACCGATCATAACGAATCACAGTGTGTCGGTGAGTGATTCGGGTGCGGCCGATCTGATGGCCAAATGTGATTTTTCAGTGCAAGCGGCTATGCAGAGTGACGCGAGTGATTTTGTGCGAAAAAATGACGACGTTCAAGTGGTCACAACTGCAGACACTTTGTCGGCGGTTGTGCGTTTGGAGGATGGACTAGCCGACGATGACTCGTGGGTGGAGGAGATCAGTCAAGACGAAGAGGAATACGCAACGACAGCCACCGATTCGGATATGGAAGCAGCCGAGGAGTTAACACTTTGCGCAACTATTGATCGCGAGGAAGAGTTGCGCGGCTACAATCGGGCATCCATCGATTTCACACTCCACACAATTGTCGAGGAGAGCTGCGAGGAAAGCGAAGTTGAGACAACGATGGATAAGCGAAAGAATCGAGTCTCAGCTTCGGAATTGGAAAAGTATTTCTTCTTCGGTTTGGGCGACGGCAAGCCCATTATCTCATCATCAGACAATCGTGACGATAGCATTTCAGAAGTGAGCAGTATTTGCAGTGAAGGAATGGATTCGATGGGCGGTCCTGAAGATAGTCCCACCGATTCAACGAATCTCGCCTCGTCTCGACTAGAAAAGTACTTCCTGAGCGGTTTTATGGGTTTTTCCGGTGAACACAAACACGACTCGGATGGCAGTGGCAGTGTCGGTAGCGACAGTGAGGGTCATGCAAGTCCAGAGCAACGGAGAAAGCGGTTGGTTCGTGCCCGCGGAACACCACGATCTCACAATTCGTCCTTGGACAATTTGCTCACAGCCAAGGACGATGGCCATGATTCGACGATTCAAATGCTGGACGGGACCCAACAGAATGATTCGATTGATTCGTCTGAGTCGGACACGTGCGACGAAACTGTGATACATTTAGAGAAATCTGAAAGTCAAAACGACACGCTGAAGCGGAAGAAGCAAACGAGCAAGAAGAAGAGCAGTGACAGCGAGGAGGGTCGAAAGTCGATTGTCATTGAACCGCCATCCGACGGAGAAATGTCAAAGTCTGGTCAACTGGAATTGGCAGCGCAGTCTAAAAAGCACTGTCGCGACAGTGGATTCATCGGCAGCAACGATGATTTGCTGAAGGGCGAGGACCCGAATCGACCAGCCGAATTGAAAATCGAGTTGGAGGAAATCAAGGAGGATGTCAAAGAACACTCGCCACAAGCGGCAAGCTTAGCGACGCCACCATCGTCGACGCTAACGCGAAAAGACAGTTTCAACAACTGGAGCTCCGATGAGGAGACCAATTTGATGATGTCCAAGATGCGCCAATTTTTCAAGACGCTTGTGGCTGCCAGCGCAAACACCCAAAACTTGGTGAACAATTCAAAAGCGTCCACGCCGTTAATGAGCGAGTCGAATTCGCCCAAGAGTGGGACACCGATCGCGAGGCCTCGAACCAAAACGAAGCCACCACAATTGGTGTATTTTGAAAACGAACTGACTCGCTTGATGAAAACCGTGCCGGGTATCAACGACGATCAGGTTCGTGAAATCGTTGAGTATTTGAGCAGCGAGGACACCTGGTCTGACTCGTACGACTCCTCGGACTACACGAGCTCTGACCTGGAAGGAGCCGGCACTTCGGCCAGCAAGTCAGAACTACGCGAGCAAATTTCGGCAAGTTGCCAGCAAATCATCAAGAAATTCGATGCGGGCGTGGGTGACGAGGAAGGTGACATCGGCGACGGTGGCCTGTTCGAGGAGAGTCAAGGCTTGAATCGCGAAACAGCGCTGGTCTATCAGAAGTTGATGGCTTCATTTTCTAAAATGGGCACCAGCGAAACAGAGGAACTGCAGCCACCACCGCCGCCTCCCCAAGACTCGAGTCGATCACCGCCGATTTTCGCGAAAGTGATGAGTCACATCGGCACTCGACTCGTGGCTTTAATGCACGAGGTTAGCAGCGGTGAATCACACACAAGTCAGTCCCCGAAACCGGGCATTCGATACCACAAAAAGCTGCAGCAAAAGATCTCAGTAACCACAACCGACGACGATGAGGACAGTCCGTCCGAAAGCACCCTGGAAAAGACTGAAGGATACATAAATCTGCCCCGAAGCAAGTCCCACGACTTGTTACTGAGCGGTTCACGACCGCCGCACCATCAATCGAGCAGTGGCGTCAGCGATACGGCCGCCGAGGAGAAGGAGGCCAGCGATTACGATCGCTTTTCGTGGCGCGGAAGTTTTGAATCAGCATTACTGGCTAATGGTGATTCACGAACAAAATTGACACTTCTCGATCGCGATAATTCATCTGCATCCGCTCTGGCAGCAAAGCGACGATCAGCAGGTGATTTGCTCTTCAATCAGAAGAGTCTGAGTCGCGAACAATTAGATCGAGTGCGAAGTTGTGGAAGCATCGGCGGCAGCGGTGATGGCGATATGGAATCGTCGAAATTGTGGAGCTCATCCGAAACTAGTCAGCCGACCAGTGGGCCGCGAAGGTCAAGTGTGCCCGACTCAGCATGCGATTCCGACAACGATGCGTCCGAGGACGATCATCATTTCGGTGCACGGTCAACTCTGCCACGCAGCCTCCAAAACACAACGTCAGCCAGCACCAACTCATTGCCACGACTATCAACGACCGCTCCGTCAATGCAAAAGTCCCAAAGTGTATATCAATTCCTGCCAAATAGTGTGAAAAGTGCGCGATATCGACCGCCCGGTTTCAATCGACCGGTCACATCGACACCGAAGAAAGCCGTCTCATCATTGGGATTACAATCGATTTACACGAAACGAGATGCTCGACGACGCATTCATGCAATCTACGACGGTAAGCGCTTTATTTTGATCGATTCCCTTCGGTGGTGGTGAACTATAATCATAATTTCTATTCGCGATCGCAAGAAACAAACGTTCGAATCGAATAGCGCGCATCGACAAAAATAAACATTTTTCTCTCTCGTTTGGCGTTTCGAAACGAAACCCAACGAATAACGTAAAAACAATTACATTGCGGCTTTGTTATTTAATTAGTGCACAAGCAAACAACCAAACATCCGAAATACGCGCGCGATTCATAATGGCCGTGTGTTTGCGTTTGGCTTGTTGTGTTTCGTCATCGCATCGAATCGCAACGAGTCGCATCACCGGTGTGTATTTGTGGGTATGCCATACATCAACGCACACACCGACAAACAAACACACATACACCGACTGTAAAGAGTACATTCAATGCGATAGTTTATGCTTTCATTTCACAATGTGACGTCGTCGTCGTCGCCATCATGATGACTTGAACATTTTCCATCAGCGGTGCGTTATTGTTCACCTGGTCGCTGCAAAAACACACAGACAATGGCGACAGTCCCACCGCATCGATGCTTTCATTGTTTCCAAAAACGTTGTTTGTTCATTCTTGTGTTCATTACCATTCAACGCTGATGATGAATTCAAATCTTTCAGTTTCGCTGCAAGCGAATGTCATTTCGACTCTCGTTTTGCATATTTGCATAAAGAGCGCATTGCCATTTCGGTCATGCCAACGTTTCTGCCAAAAATATCTCCACCTTGAAATGAATATGGGTTTTTTCCGTAAGAAATATTCTCAAATTTTGGTTTGACTTTTCAAAAAGACAACCAGCCAAGTGTTCTGAATTTTAATTAGCAAATTCGGTCATTGTCGGTGGCTTTGTGTGTGTTGGTGAGAGTGTGTGTGTGTGTGTGGTTCAAGCATGCAGACAGGTAAAGCCATAAGCCATATGGATGACGGCTACAACATGTTTTCAAATGGTGGATTCAAAATGGAAACACGATATTATCATCCAGAAGCCATTCGACTTGAATAATCACCGACAGAAACTTGATTGTCTTCTTTGCAATCGTGCTAGGACAAGAGGTCATCCAGGCGCGTGTCTTTTCTCGAGAAAGAATTTCCAAAGAAAACACAACGCGAAAGATCAAACGATGGCCGAGGTTTCGATGAGAATTCTCACGAATAACAAATAGAGTCGAAGAAAAGAACGGTTTTAGCGAATGTCTTCACCCGCTGTCAGCCCAAGCGTTGTTTTTTCCACAGCAGTTTCCATTCGCTTTCAATGAAATGCTCCCAAACGGGCAGAAATATCGAAATTACAATGCATTTTCAACAAGAAATCGAATTGTCAAATTACCGTGAGACCTTCATCTGGATTGATGCTCAACAATGCCGCAATAATTACTTGAGAATTTTCTCCGTTCATTTCTCGTTTGACTGCATCGCTTGCAATGCCATTGGCAGAGTCGATGCGAAAATTTCTCTCAGTCATTCCGATGAGAAACCCATCTGGTCATTGCTCGGCTTTGCCATTTCGAAAAGTTATTTGATACGATGACGACGAAGCTATTTGCCCTGGCGATCCAATTATTTGATAGACGAAATGCGATTGCAATAATTCTCAAGTGGATGGCAAGTGGTTATTCGTACCAAAATTATCCATCAACCGGCCAATCGGCTTGGCTAATCCGCTTGGCGAATGACGTTAAACTCGGATTTGCCGGAAAAGTCAGAAACTGATGAAAAGTTTCGTAATGTTTGCTGAAGCGACTGGATGGCGTGAAAATGTCCCGTTATTTGTTGTTCATTGGCTGACGTAAGCCATCGCACGTGTGCCACACGGCAAGTAGATTAACAACAGATAATTTGTCGTAAACAATCGACAATTTTGTCGATGGAGCTGACACATCCGTCCCACGTTTTATACGAATTCATTGTTGAGGCGGTTTTCAATCATCGTAAATTGTTTTGAAAAACTTGATTTTCATCTGTTTGGATAATTGAATTTTAGACGAATTGATGCGTCGTCGAAAGGCACAACGGACGCCCAACAATCAAACGCAATCATCGAGCCGTCATTCGATATCGGCCCACATTGAAATCGACATACTTCGTACGTGTGATTGTGTGCGATACACGATATCGATTCGGTATCGATACGATAGCTGAATGACATTGAACTCGATGCCGATGTGACAGCAGCTTGGCGTTACCGCAACCGCACAATCTAAGCAACCGAAATGCCATCGGGCTCGAATTGCAACGTTTACGGCTGTTTTGTTATCATTTCTCGGTCGGCTTGTTTTTCCTCCCCAAAAAGCCAACACACAAATAATTATCGTTCCATCATTTGAATTGTACACCGCAAGGTATGTGACAGCGGGCGTTCTAGATTCATTTTTAACAAAATTAAATGAAAGCATTGTTTCTTTTTTTGTTGTTTTGCCAATTTGTTTTTTTTTCGTTTGTTTGCTTGTTGTTATTGTGGTCTGGATGGCTGACTCTGTCTGTGGCTGTGTGTCGATATCGTGCTGTCGAATACATCTAATGTGCGTGTGGGTTCCATTGTTGAAAATCGTGTGTATTTCGTCAAATTCTGTTCAGCGGTGGGCGTCACAACGCTTTGAAAATGCTCAATGTTTTCTCTCTTCTGCTGTCGATGAATATCGGTGGCCCATATCATTCGGCTTTAAATTTAAGATCGATCTGACCGACCAATACGAATGTGACACGCACGTAATGTGTGTGTTCGACTTATTGACAAAATATTTATTACTTTTCGATGGCCATCAATGGCTGTTGGCTTAGCCGAATGACGGCATGCCATTGTTCGATCCACAATACAAATTTTGGTCAACGTTTTTGTGTGTGCGCTTTGTTTTTGACCGAAAAAAACAAACCAGAAGCGCTTGACGAAATGGAAAGTCTGGTAACGAGGCTGTCTGCCCGTTGAATTGAGGTCAATCGGGTATGGGGTGTTATCCAACAAATCGTTACGATGGATTGATGGAAATACTCATCGTCCACCTCATGCCGATGAAAAACCATTCCAACTCAGTCATTTTGTTGCTTCGCAAAAAGACTAAAGCGAATGACGAAGACGTCGCTAATAAAACCGAAACCAATGGAATAATCGCTGAGCATCGCTTGAATATAAAAGATGCAACAATTTCATGGAAATTGAAGCCAAAAAAAACATGGTTAAAAATGAAAATGTCCGGGAAAATGCTAGTGTTCGATGAACAACCGACGAATGGAACATGCCAAGCCGAAGCCATGCGCACGTTAAATGAAAATGAAAGAAGCACAAAAACAGGCAGAGAGAAAAATTCCGCGACAACAAAAAAAACCATAAACGACATGAACGAGCAAGCGAATGAACAAGAAAAATCATAATAAATACTGTTAGGAAAGCCATAACCAAGCATCGAAACCAAAACGCACATGCTGCGCCGTCGAATGCAGCCCATTGTTATGTTTATTAGCTGGTTTCGAGCCAAAGCCGATTGCATTTTATGTTATCGCAACGTTTTATTAAACACAACAATAAACATCAAAATAACAATAACAGTTGAGCGAAATGAACGAAGTGCAGCCAGGGCTCGTATACGATGAGTCGGCGGTGCAACAGAGGAAGGAGGCGCGGCCAAAGGCACACAAACCGAGTGAGTCGACTGAAAAATTATCGCTGAATTATGTCTAGCGTAACAGGTTGGTTTGTTAGCTGACTGGCTGGCTAGCTGGTTGGCATGTGCTGCATGAGGCCCCGTCGCGAAATGGGTTATCGCCACCGTCACCATCACACCACATTGTCAAGGCATCCATGAGCTTGGGTGCATTTGCCCAAACGGTGGTTTTGCAATGAATTTGCTTGGAGAATTTATTACATTTGGCTTATCCATTCGTTCAGGCTTTAAAGAGAAATTTTCGCGTAATTCTTCGGTGTTTTTCGTGTGATTCGAATACAACAACAGTACGAGCGGTGAATGCAAGCGGCCCGACCGGATAGCATTTCCTGATTTGCTAATTCGGATGGTTCAAGTTGAGTGAACTTGTGCAAAACACTCATTACGACTGCAGTGCACATGACGACGAAGAGGATGATTCATAGCGATTAATTCGGGTTGGCATTCCAGCCGCCCGTTATTTACATTGTTGATGAGCAAACGATAAGATTTGGATAATTTGGAGAAATTTTCTGTTTTCTTTGATCATTTCTTTGAGTTCCGCACGACTGATGTGGAACGACAGAAATTATTCATTTTGTTTTGAATTCAATTTGCGAATGCATCAGTCGATACGAGCATTGTCGAAGAGCGCTTCCGCAAGGAATTCCTTTCGAGGATTTTCTTCGATTTGAATATTTCATGCCGATATTTTACATGCGTCATTTCCATGAAATACAAAACATAAAGACATTGTTGCTTTGAATCGATAAGCTCCTGTCTGGATTCATCTCTGGCTGGGATTCTATGACAGAGTATATTCACCCGAAACATATTTTTCTTGTGAATTGCATCTTGTGAATTGTTCCAATCAATTTTGAAAGTATTTTCTTTTGCCAAAAGCATCTTTCAAATTCAATTCAACTATTTCGGGTTTTCTCTCCATCACCCAGAGCGACCCATCTCTGCAACGGCGAATGAGACGAGCGATTGTTTCTGTTGATGTGCGTCATATTTGTGAATTGTTTTCAGAATAAATATCGAATTCAATTCATGAAATATCGACGGATATGCAAATGGGAATTTGATGAGAGCCTCGCTGCCGTCTCTCCCTTTTCATCCATTTGGGCTCGCTATCTTGCTCCCAACACTGTTTTCGCAGCGTATTTCAATCCTTTGTGTTACGATCCATTCGCTTGAAAATTGCGAAAACGAGACAATAGTCAACCCAAGGGGAATCGCGTCTGAAAAATATTGTCATTCCAGCAACATTTTGTTGACAAAACTCATAAGCGGCAGCTCAGACGAATTCATTCACTGCGCCAGTAGCATCTCTGGACGGGCGTTCGATTAAGCCAGTAGAATGCCAAGTGGGTGTCATTTTAACTGTACATTCGAGCTCAATCGCATCAACTGCACCAAACAGGCTTTTCTTCAATTCTATTTATGGATATTTCTCGCTGAGGAGCTCAGATGGCACCAATCGAATTCAAAATAGGTGCGAATTCATGACAAAGCCCTGTGGCTCCCAGCTCCGACCCAAGCCCACGCATTACGTATTGAATCACAAACAATTGATGAAAAATAATCCCCAAACGAATTTATTTCTCAAAACCTTCGAGGGTCTTCGATTCTAGGCGAGCCTTCGATGTGAATTCGAATGCTAAACATCGCACCGACCATCAAACAGTCAATTCGCATGCAAATTAACCAGTTCACTGTTTCGCATGTGAAAAATCCCTTTTGAATAACGAAAGCCATTCTAATGAACGATTGAGTCGTCATCGTTCAGGAAACTCCCCGAATGACTCATCAGCGGTCGAGCTTAGTAGACTTTTGCTTTTGTTGAACCGCCCAAAAACAGACAAAACCCCGCGACCCGGTTTTCGATGTGCCATTTCTCAGGCAATAAAAAATAATTTCAACATTTCTCGAGCAACAACCAACAAAGCGTTTGGTAATTCCACACGAATACCCCCACAAATGCGAGCTGAATTTGTGAATCGACGAGCAATTTTATCGACGAGAGGAAGTTCTGATATCTCAACATCGTGAGTCCTCGTTGCATTGAAATTGTCATACGCCACAAGAATCACCGTTGGAATACATTCCAGAGTGACGTCACGTTCATCGCGCAAAGACTTGTATCGTCCCGAGTCCAATCGATTTCCCTCGAATCGATGCAGCTACAGAATTAGCATACAGTTTTTTGTTTCGCGCGATTCCGTCCCATTGAAAAGGAACGCAAATCTAACGTGTTCATAATTCGAAATGTGTGCGCGATGGCGGTTGCATTCCATTTGGGTTGAACGATTTCATCTTGAGCTCTGCACGTATCGCCGAATGCATGACTAATTATTGAGGTGAATCGGAATGTTTGCGGTTTCGAGAATGAGAACGAGCACGCTGAAGTCGAAAGCACGCCGAATGTCGAGCGGTGACGCATAACAACGTTTTTGTGCGTGTATTTGACGTTGTTTGAGCAAAGTCTGAAAGCGTTTTTGTTGCCCGGGAAAATGTTCATCTTCGAAAATTCCGAAGAAAGAGAGAAAAACCACTCATATTTTTCATTGAAGTTTCCGCTCAACTGAGTTTCGAGCGTGATGAATCCGATTGGCCACGGTTTTGCATTGATTCAATCGTCTTACGACTTGGAGTATCGACGCGTCAGGTATTTGGGCAATCATCGTGAGCCGATTCACGAATCAATCCAAAATACATTTGTTCGATGAGGGGAAAATCGGCTCGCGAAGAACATTTGCTGGTTTTGCAATAATTGCGATTTCATCATCGATCATCGAAGGTTCATCGCAATTGTTTGTGTTTGTCAAACTTGTTCGACAACCGCATATCGAAACCGACACCGTAGACGAGTCGCGAGCATATTTTCGAATGAATTATTGTCGATGTTGATGATGACTATGCCTCCATTTCGGTTTGTTTCCGATGATTTATGCTTGTCGGCGCGTCAACCGATCCGGAAAACGCGCACGCACACTTTCCATTTTGGCATTGATAACGTCGTCGTCGCATCCGAATGATTTATCGTGAATGAGAAAGGAGCAAAAAAAACAACTGGCAGAATTTGGTTCAACATTTGTTTGCCATTCGAACTGATAATCGTGTGATTTACGGGATTCCGTGTCGGAATGTTCACTAACAGGCATTGAAAAATCGTTCACTTTGTCTCGTTTGCATATCTTGATGGTTGACATGCGGTGTGTTACCGAGGACGAATCGGAGAGAAAAATGATAATGCGATTTTTCGCCGGAGGCATCTCGCCGAAATTGAGATCTGACTGAGATGGGAACGTTGTGAGATGACGGTGACATATTGTGTTCCGGTCTTGTCATTGATTCATCCGAAACGGGCTGCGATATGATTGCAATCGTCTCATTGTTACTCTGTAAATGTCTCAATCGGATGGCAGAGGTGGAAACAACGTAGATTGTCAACACCCGCGTTTGCGATGCGTGTGGGCATCAGCTTCACCGTTGCCATCCGTACGCGATGACACGAATGGCCTCTTCATGGTTATTGCCTACTAGCTGACCGGCCGGAGATGATCCAACATTGAATGCGAAAATTACAGTTCTCATCGCCGTACTTGGCCATTAGAAGGAACTCGGCCAATCGTATAAACCGTTTCATTCAACAGTCTATCGATTGAGCATCGTCAACGTGAATCGTTGATTCGATTGAAGTGTGTCGTCGTTGAGTGAGCCACTTGTTGTGTTTGAGTCTCATCGAAGACGGCGGAATCGAAGAGAAAATATCGAAAATTGCCGTAATTTGCTAGAAGCCACTGATGAACGCGACCGCACCGCGTGAGCATTGTTCGGCGGTGCGTTTCGTGAAAGATTTCTATCTTGACAATAACCAGCCGGGTCAATTCGACCACTTCGAGTCACGCCGCAAATCAACGAACTCTTCTGCGGCAAAGCAACTCAAGACGAACAACTTCATTTTGAACTCTCGCACACGATTTCGAATCGCGAAATTTTTTACGTCTATTTTTACGAAATTCAACGCATGAGCCGGCACTTTCGGTGAAAATTTGGACAAAACACTAAAATTGCATAACAATCATTGCATGTCGATGGCACACAATGGCCATTGTTTCAAACTCGCAATTGAATTTGATTTTCGTTAAGAAATTAATTCTTCAAATTCGATTGCAAAAGCGATTCGAATGCAAGCAAAATGTGCTTTTCGTCGAACGGAACGCAGCCGAAGACTTGCATTGACGAAGAAAGCAGCTCTTTTCGATGCGAACCGAACAGCAAACGATCGAAAAGATTTTCATCGAAACGCCTCGAATTTCACTCGGCAATTGTTTGGTCCACGCGCTAATTATCGTTAATTGTGATGTAATTTGACTTTGTTGCTTTTTCATCATTTCCATCGGTCATTGCGACGCGCTGTGTGGCGGTTAGATGCTGTGAATTTGGGTCAATGTTAGCCAGCCAGCTACCGGCCATTGATGTTGCGATGGCCGAGATTTGATGGCTTGCAGCCAAGCAAACGGTTTGATTGTTCACAGAACTTCCAAAACGTGTTGCTTGGCTTACCTTTTGTGAGAAAAACGATTCATTCGAGGTGAATAAAAATCTCTTTTCGAAGTATCTACAATGCAGTTGATGAGTGTCGATCAATACGATTCGGCGGAGATTTCGCTCTTTTCAAGCTTTGCCCCGAATTTAATGTTTGCGTTTCTATCCAATTCACGTTGCGCCAGCGGACGAAGCGGGTCGAATGACTCCTCAAGCCACAGCTCAAAGCAAAATTTCAAATCAAATTAACGCATCCCGATTGAATGAAAATAGGTCAAAGACACCCGCTCCGCTCCCTACCGCCGTCGAAATTTCGATCGTTTGTCGACAAAGAGCTTCGAATGCGGAGCGATCTTCAAACCGAAATCAAATATTAAAATGATGCGCTTAATCAAAAATGTGACCCAGAGTTCATGACAGTGTCTCATTGATTAACCTCAATGTTGGTCGGCCTCGTCATGTCTCCCGTTCCATCTATCATCGCGCTGTACACTGAGCCGCTGGTCAGTCATTAATTGCATTACATTTGGGCAGCTCGTTTGCCACAATTATCTCCGCGTTCGAATGAAAATCACGCTATTTTTCGCGCTTTCGAGTGCACTGTGGTAAAATCGGACGTGTGTGCATTTTCACGAAAACACCAAAACCGTAAATACACAATTTTCAATCACCTCCACGCGATGCCGTGTGTTCTGGCAGGCCAACCAACCGGTGGTGCAAGTTGAAACCGCAGTTCGTCGCAATTCAAAAAAAATATTTAGTGCAAGAAATCGTCTCGTTCGAATCATATCAAGCATCATCCGGAATTACCAGAACGGTTCTTTGTGCGCGACAAACGTCGAATGAATGTGTGCGTGCAACATCAACATTGTTGATTAGATCGAAAATCCATTCGTAATCAATTAATTAACGGTGTAGTGTCATAAGGCGATACGCAAACACGAAAAAACCGCAGGCTTGGGGATATTTGCGCTGCTTGTTTGAATGACACATTGACAAACATTCCACAACAGCAATAACATAATTAACTTTGCGGGCTTTCTATTCACGTCTACTTGCACAAGCCAGCCAACTGACAAATCCAAAATCGGAGAAAGTCGATTCTGTCGAACGATTTTTCAATTTTATCGATGCTGCCCGTCAATCGACTTTTTACATTGGATTGTTGTTGTTTTCGTGAACGATATTCAAATTCTTTGCAAAACAGCAACTGCGTTGCGATTCAATGTTCGAGTGTTGGTCGGCCAGCTCGCCAGTCAATGGTTGGATGCGTAGAGTGAGAGTGAGTCCAATAAAACTGGCGGGGCCAATTTCGAGCGTCTCAATCACGTCTTTATGTTTGATGATCGGTCGTTTCATTGCAGACATTTGGCAAAATGGCCAACCATTCATTGGCAAACGTTTGAAACGATTCTTCAGAATTTTGCATCGTCGTTGAATGGCTCAGCAAGATATTCGATTCGAAAGCATTTCGGTTTTTTTCAATGTTTCAATTTCCATCGTTGACTCTCGTCGACACTTTTTCCAAGTGCATGGCTCATGTTCATTGGAATGCCAGTAGAATTCGCTCATCGACGCCATTCAACAAGTCATTCACCTGAACGCCGTTGACGATCGCCGTCAATTGCTGGTGAAGTCACCAATGCGTGAATTCGCGTAAATCACTCGAGCATCATCTAATTGCTTGTCAAGGTCGTTAATTGAATTGAATTCCACTCGGGATGGGTCTGGTCCGCTGCACGAAAGCCCATTTATTTGGAAACGTTTTTTGTTGTCTCCTCCACACTGGAGCGAAAACCAACTTCCCTCACATTGGCGGACTCAAAAAGAAGAAGAAAAAAATTCGAGAGAAAATCTCGCCTTTTTGTTTCGACCATGCAACTGCCGCGGACAAAAAACATTCATTTGAATTTCAAACGAAAAGCTTATTTTCACAGAAAACAATCTGACAAATGTCATTTCAACAAAAAGCCATAATGGCGCGGTTTTTCCTTTCATGATTCTCGGATAATTTCACCAGAAATGGCGCACCGTATTAAATGAATTGTGAAATTGATGCCAGACTCAGACTCAGCGGCAAAGCGGCCACACTTGAATTAATAATTCGCGAGCAAATAGAAAATTAAAATGATTTTCCGATTTTGTTCTAATTGTTTTTTGCGTTTGAATTTTTCGAAATGGGTCTGGCTTGGTGAAGTCGCCTCATGCGAACGGTGGCGTCGTCGTGCAATTATTTTTTGCTGTTGGAATATTCGTGGCAGCGCCGAAGTGGAGTGAATGACCGCTGAGGACGGGCGCGTCAGAGTTGAAGAGATTTTTTGTCTCGAATTTCAATCACGATCCCAGCCATCGTTCACTTCACTCAATTCTACAATTCGATTCACTTCAAATCTCTCCATTTCTCCGAGCAACATTTCAACCAAAATCAAAAATAATTCCCGTTAATCAACTTCATCGTTCGACCCAACGATTTAATCGCAAACAAACTCTACTGTTTGTCCAATTTTGGTTGAAATAATTCCTTCGGTTTCTTTCGTTCGAAAATCACCAACCGCCCGTCAATTCAATTCAATCAATACGTGCCGTTCGATTCAAGTAAATATTGTTATTTAAACTGAATAAATATTTGTCAACGATGGAACAGTAGCATTAACGTTATTACAATTATTATTGCTATTGTTATTGTTATTATTTTGGCTGGTTTTTGTTGTTGTTTTTGTTGATTTTGTTACGACGCAAGCAACATGAATGGAGCGGTAACGAAACCGAACTTCATAAATAAAATATTGAATTAGCATTCTGGGTTCATTCTGCGTAAGCGCACATGTAATCGAAGGACGGGGTCGAATTCGTCCCAAAAAGTGGAACGTAAACCACATACCGAGAATCGTCGGATCGATAATGCAGTTGTTCGGTTGCGGTGAGCTGAGTGGGATTGAAACTTTTTTGACCTGATTCCACCTACCACCTCCCGATGTCCGACAAGTGAAGTTTGCCACAGTCAACTTCTCCCGAAAAACAAGCTTGTTGGTTCGATGGGATCGCATATTGGCTGGGATGAAGTAAGCTAATAATAATCGGGTGATTATTACCAGTAATTTCTCTTTAATCCGTCTCGGTTCACGTCAAACTCGCAAATACCCAGCCATCTCTGTCCCGCATCTCGCTTTGCGTTGTTAATGGCTTAGCTGTTAATGTTTATCTATTCGATTTACGAAACATCATCGGATTATGTGTTGGGTGCATTCGGATGCATTCGAATGCACAAAATCGAAATAGGAAATGATTGAATAAATGTGTTAATCAAACGAAGTCATATTCCGGAGTCGATCCCAATCGACTCTTAATCACAACCAAAGAGACGGCAAATGGGATTTTCAAACAAAACAAATTAACCTGATTCATTCGCGCGGAGAAAATTTAAATGAAATTTATAGTTTTTTGAAGGAATAATCCGTTCATCGAAAGTTCAAACTCAAGCGAACGCAGTGAAACAGTGAAAAAAGATGGCGCGCTTGGTGAGCTACAAACCGAAAAAGGATGAGAACCGTTATAGCACGTTCGGCAATGAGATATCGTGCAACAGCAATGAGAATCTAACGGAACGAAATAGTTTCAAAGTGATGCCAAGAGGAAGGAGTCAAATCGCGAGAAAACCTCTGGCAAACTCGAGAACGTCGCGCGCTTCGGTGAAAAAGTCAAAGTGGTCGTTTGGAAAAATTCTCCCGGCTGGCTGTTCGCAGAGGTGTCTGGCATGCGGATGGTATTTGTGCTGTTGGGGTTGTTGTCGTCAATGCAATCGACCCGGCAGTGACAATGACGATGACGACGATGACATTGATGCGAAATTCGCTCAATACAAAAACGAGATGCGCATGAAGGAGATGAACCAAGGCGCGACAGTGGGAGCGACAATAGTGCCCACGTCATCCCAAACGGTGCCAGCACCTCGCGGAGGAGACTCTTCCCTCGGTCGAGGTGACGGCAAAAAGAAGCGGTTCAAATACTG
>JANSTV010138369.1:0-17280 GCA_027564135.1 Lestremia cinerea
ATTATTTCTTGCCATCAGACCGACTTTTCTTCCAACGCACCGTTTTTATCACAATCCCTTAGCAGAAGCAGCAAATTGTCCTTCTCAACGGGAATTGTTTGATGTAACCAGGCAAACATGTCTCCAATGTACCGTTTCGGATCATGTGCATGCATTTCAATGGGCTTTGGGTTTCCATTGGGGCCGCCTATGGTTACATCGATAAAATTCCGCACAATGACAGAGCGTCGAGCAGTCGCGTACTCATCAATGACATACTTGAACAGTACCGGGCGATCCTGGAGCTTGTTCATGGCCAAGATCAAGAGACCACTAACGTCGGAATCAACGTTGCGGCAGTGGCTCTGGGTCCAGCGGTACAGTCGCTCCAACGCACCCTCCTGATGCAACGTCATTTCCTCCATGACATCTAAAGCTGCCGTCTGACAATTCGATTGCAGTAGGATCCGACATTCGGCATGAACTGTCTGGATGCGAGCCAACACATCAAAGAACGTCATGGTGATCGGAGCATCACGCGTCACCCCATACAACTGTTGGTGCTCCCCGATGGTCAAACGGAACTTGGTCAAAAACGCACTCGTGATTTGCTGTCGCACCTGCAGTTTACCACCTTCGTCTTGCAGTGCATTTGTCTGTTGAATCAAATCATGGGTCTGCGCTTGACTGTTTCGCAAGCATTCTTGCATATTCGAAACAGTCTCCTTCATCCCCGAAATGTCATCGCATATCGCTCCTAGCGTTGATTTCACTTCTCCGAAAGCCGATAGGAAACTCTCATTGATCGCCAAACTGCGTTGTTCAATCTGACTGCGAAGATTTCGTCGCGCTTGCAGTGTATTCTCTTGGAAAAATGACGAGAGATCAGTCAAAGCGTCGAGGGTTTCCTGAAACCACAAAATCGTCAATCATCTCGAATAAGTTGAAGAAACAGCCACTGATCAAACCTTGTCCGAATCCAATCTCATCTCCAGTGTCTTATTCAATCGCTTATTGATCGCATCGTCATCTTGACCATGATCGATACCCGTCGTTTCCGTGACCATCGCAACCGATTTATGATGATTTCTTTATTTTGCTGGCTTTGCACTCGAATGTTTCGTAAATAATATTCAACGTCAACAACAATGACAGTCCGGTCTTTCTGGCGGAGAAGATAACACGAAATGTCAAATTGCTCTTTCATTTGTTCATCGTGAGTTAATCGTGAGCTGAACTAGCTCATCGTTTTGGTGAATTCGTAAGGAAAAATCACTGTTCTCAGCGCAAAAATCACTGTTCTCAGTTTGGGATTCATTCAGAACTTTTCCGCGCTCCTTGGTCAACCGAATGAAAATTGGATTCAATTGATCGCTCATCGAATCAACGCAATGGCAGTGAATTCTGTGCCGCATCGTTGACACAACAGCGACGACGACACAAAGAACACAAACCAAAGCACGAAAACGTCAACAGCACGTGAGCACGGGAGCAAAGTAGCTCGCTCGTCACTGAGCAGCACTCATCACCATTTTTGATGTAATGGTTTTCAGATGGTGATAAATTGATTAGTGCTTTCATTCGTCATTATTCTACAACCAGATGCATTAGAGTAGACAAGTCGCATCGAACGCTCCAATAACACATTGCATTTTCTCTCTATTTTTTCCAATCAACAAAAGTCAACTTTCGATTGAGCTGTGAGTTTCTTCAAAGAGGAAAAACGTGGAAAAGCATCAAAACACTTCTGGCTGGATGCATTTGCATTTGCATTGCTGTGTAGCGCTCAGTTGATTTCTTACAAAACTCAATACATTTCGTCCAGATCGAAATGATTATTTGCAATTTCGGTATCTCTAGCAAAAATTACCAACAACAAAAACATCAATCAAAGTAATTTTTACGCTTTGTGCGTCGAAGAGTTTCTGTGAGTTTCGGTTTATGAGTGTGTATGTGATAGCGGTGGTGTTGTTCCCACTTTTGTTTTCACCATCGCCAAAAAGCAAAGCTTCGTAACAAGTCAACGAGACGAGAAAATCATTTGTTTACAGTTTTTTTTTCTCTCACTTTTCGTGGCTCATTGAATTTCGTTCGGTTCATTCATGTGTGATATTGGTTCCGATTGACAAGCATTTTCCAATCGGCAACCTCAAAACGTGGTCGATTCCACTCAGTTTGGTTCTTGACGACGGACGATTGGCAACTGGCATTTCGGCGACGCGATAATTTAATGTGATATACCGCGTGATATTTACCGAGTTCTGGATATTTGAAAGATGGCGAATTGCATTGATAACCGCCCTGTGTCCAACGGATTCGATGACAATAACATCGGTACAGCATCATCGTTGCAAGCGGATGACATTGACAGCCCACTCTTGCCAGACGTAAGTAGCATTGTTCACTTTTGGCATCGTTGGCACTAATCGCAGCCCATTGTGGATGTTCAATCGTGTAACGAATCTAAACTCGTTAACCCATTTGCTGGACTAATCGGAGTTATGTAGCTCAAGGTGGTAGATGGTTGGTGGTTGCGGTTGTTGCTTTCAAGAGCGTCCATCGAAAACGCTCAACCACCATTCTCTCACTCATTCATCAGTGCCAGGACGACTCCCCATCCACAAAGCCTTAACGTTAATCGAAACGAATCACAACGATTTTTCGAGAGCTAACCAAGTCACTGGAATATTCTGCTTGAATGAATAACATATGCAAATATGTAAAATACATTTTGGAATATGCTAATTCTGGTGAATACCAATGAATAATCATGCGGCAATGTACAATTTCTGAAGTAGTTCGGTGTGCTAATCGAGAGTCCTTTCTCGCCAGACAAAGATATTCCGCAGAGAATAGAAATAGGCGTAAGACGCGCTCCATCTACCAGCAGGCGGCTATGGCTAAAAAGTGTCGCCGAAACGAGGGTGATAAATGAGAAATAATCACCGAGAAACTAGGTGTCCGCTTCAAAGTTTGCCAAACAATTTGTGGCATTTAGCATCAATAGCAATACACACACCTTTCAATGCTAATCGAGTGGCGTGTATTTTCGTTTCGAATGAGCATTTTCTCGCGGCTGTTTGTCGTTGACCGAATGCGCATCGCGAATGGAAATAATTAAATTTTGAATGAACATCAAATAGCATACGAATAAGGTGTTGGTGCTCATCCGGACGAGCGAACTGAATGTAGTTGAACTGAAATTATTTTTTCGGGAGAACGCATGTCGACAACAATGTGTGATGAAAATATAGGGATGAATTTTATGAATTTGAATTTGCAGCCGGTAACTCGTGTCGACCAGAATCGAAGACTTGTGGTTGACTAGGCCGCGCAATTTCGATGGACTTCCTCAACTTTAAACACCAATTATCTTGAGATTCTTCGTTGTGACATCCAGGAAAAAACGTCACGGACGCGTGGTGATGATGCTAACATTTCGCGCGAGCACTCTGCTTGAGATATCAATATTCCGATTTCCAATACTTTTTCGACTTATTTTGTTGCAACACTTGCGATTTATCTTATCGCCTCGAATTGGAATTACGTCGATTGGTTTCCGAATGGTTTGCGATCAAATTTCGTCGGCAGACGTTCCGCTTCTCCCGAAGAAAATGGAGAAAGCATGTTATTGCCAATGGAATTGATGTGTTGTGGCTTACGCATGAAATCGACCGAAGTTGATTGCTTTTGGAGAATTTGCTATTATTTTCGTGCTAAACAAGCAAATTGTAAGAATTTTTCTGTGAAATCCACTAACGAAGTACATTTTCTTTGGCGATTTGGCTCGAAATGCTTCGTTATCGGCCAGAGTCATGGATTCGCAATTGGTTGCACACCGTCAACAATTCAAGAATTGATTTTCGATTTCTGCATGGTCTGATGCGAGAAGAAACACATTCAACTTTTATTTTTTGTTCGAAAAGAACAAGACTCGTTTGAAGCTGTCCGATGAAATGGATTTTATTTCGTCGAAAATCATGGCTAAGTCGTCAAGCTCACTTCATTCAAACCGATATTCATCAAACGGTAGGGCATGGATTTTTCGATCAAAACCGATTCTTGTAATTTTCAATGTTTCATCGATTGGCTTCCATCTTCCATCCAAGCAAAATCGTCTAGAAAATATGCCCCGACCATTTCAGAATGTCAAGGACTCAGCCACAATCCGCACCTTCATCTGACCCATACTCAACAACTCGAACAATTGCCATCTTGTCACGATCGACCAATTACCGAAACGCTTCAGTAAATATTTGTCATTCGACGTTGAATGTGTGTTGTTTTTTTCAGCAGAAAGCCACCACCGCTACCGGTGCCGCAGCAGTCGTCTGCTTGATGGGAGCAAATGGCTTCAAATCAACGCCAAAACATGAAGTACAAAATTCTAAAGAAAGACGACAGCTCATCATGGCAACGACCTTGTGCTTTGTATTTATGGTTTGTACATTCACATTTCGTTTTCCATCCGCCGTGTTTCCCTCAGCTCATCCGCTTCCTTCGTTCCCTCTGGTCGACTCCCGTTTGTCACCAACAACCCAAAATGTCCTTGATTAGCCGACAATCGTCACCAAAAACAACTTTCGATTTCAGATTGCCGAATTGATAGGCGGATATTTATCTGGGAGTTTAGCCATAATGACTGATGCTGCTCATTTGTTGTCTGATTGTGTTAGTTTCATCGTGGCTTTATTGGCCATTTGTCTATCGAAGCGAACGCCAGATAATTACATGACGTTTGGATATAAACGAGCCGGTATGCTGGAGAGCTTTTCCGCCACTAGCTCGAATTTGCGTTGGATCCGTCTGAAATGTATTGTATTGTTTGTTTCTTTGTTTCTTGCAGAGGTCCTGGGAGCAATATTATCAATTATCGGAATATGGATATTGACATTGTTTCTATTCTATTTTGCTATAAATCGTTTGTTGTACGAAGATTTTGATATTGATGCCGATACGATGATGATCGTATCAGGGATTGGAGTATTCATAAATATTGTGTACGTGTTGAATGTTGAATTTATCAAAAATAATCGATCAACGACGCCGTCAACGATCCCTAATTGGATCGTTAAACATTTGAACGAGGTCGTGGTGTCGCGTCAATGAATTATTGGATCGTTTTTTATTCATTTTCTTTTTCTTATCAGAATGGCGTACATTTTGCACGGCGATAGTGGAATGTGCGGTGCTCATTCACACCCACATAATCACTCCTGTGGTAGCCCAAAAAGTAATGTTGGTGGCAGTAACAACAACAACAACAAAACCAAAACCAAAACCGATGAAGACAATTACAAATACAAACTGCTGCACAATGATAACAATGGCTTGACAGAGGTCGATTTGACGGTGATGCTTCCTTCGCCGGCTTCGACATTCATCATCAACCAGGAGCGTAGCAATAGCGTTTGTTCATATCGATCGCCCGGTCACAGTCGAACAAACTCTTTCAGCCGAACCGTACCCTTCAAAGACAATGCCACCCGACGCACGAGCAGCAATAGCAATTTATATCATCGGGATAGTTTTGATAGCGATTTGCAAAGGTAATTTATTTTGAAATGAATTGGTTCTCGTCAAAAAAAATTCACCAAGCGGATAATTCATTAGAAAATTTGCCCATTTCTGTTCATTTCGTTGGGGCGGCATTTGAACGACTGCCCGATAGAAAATTGATCGACATAAAATCATCAAAATTAATGATGGATGAGAAACTGGTGACCAGCACGGACGTGGCAATATGTCCAAATCATAACTATATTCATCGAGACAGTTCCGATACCGCATCCTCCGATGACGGACCGCAACGTCATCAGCATTATCGTCACTCTTCCAATCATAATCATTCTCATGAGTTTTCATCGACAAATATAAATATTCAAGCGGCTGTGATACATGTCATTGGTGATTTCATTCAGAGTATTGGAGTATTTTTGGCGGCATTAATTATTAAATTTTACGTAAGTCGAACGTGACACAGCCATTGGTTGCAAGTCATTCTAACGAAATTTTATCTTATACACACCACAGCCGGATGCCAAGATGGCCGATCCACTATGTACCTTCATATTTTCAATTATCGTTATGTTGACCACATTTAGACTTATGAAAGATTCAATTCTAATCATATTAGAGGCAGTGCCCAGTACTATTGACGCATCAACATTGATTCAGGAGCTGACTGCCATTGACGGCGTCAGGTGAGTTCGATTTTCGGACACGACCTGAATTCTTCGATTCGGAACTATTCCTTATCCGGGACTCTTTCGAAATTCCTTTTCATCCCACAGATCCGTTCATTTCTTGAATGTTTGGAGCTTGACCGTTAGTTGGGAGATGATGTCAGCACATCTGATAATCGGTAAGTGGGGTCGATTACATCAATTTTCTCCATCACTTGTAATCAACTCGATTCACTTTCAGATCCTCTCGCAGACTCCAGCCAGATATTATTAGCCGCTTCTACGCTAGCCAGAAAGGGATTCGGCATCAAACACAGCACAATCCAAATCGAAAAACAGTTCCAGCAACATTTGCACTGTTTCGACGAATACAATGCCGTTCGAACGGGACCAGACCAAATCAAAGATTCAATTATTAACATTGTCACTTAGTGCTTGCCATAGAACAAGGGCAAGCACGGAGCTTGCTCTGTAACTCAATGCAACATTTGTTAGTTTTCTTGTTTTTAGTTTTTTGTGGTTTTAAACTTTTTTTTTGAACAAATTATTGAACAAAATTATCAAAAAGGTTTTTCCGCGTGATTTTTGTATCGACAAGTGTCCGCAACGCAGACAGACAGACAGACGCTCTTCGCGTATGGCATCGTCTTATAAGAGATTGTCGATTGCGCACAAATCGCCAACCACTTTCTCTGCTTCCATCTTATTGGCCATGAGCACAGGCTGCTATGGAGATAGCTTGAGACGAGATCATTTAATGTTCAGTCGGAACATTGAATAGACGATATCAACCAACAGCAAAGAACTTTTTTTTAGTTCGTTTGTTTCGCTGAATGTTGGGTTATGTAATGCATTTGAATATTCAACGTTAATTGGTTTTTCGTTCAACTTAGATATTATATTATCATTACCATGAAAGATATAGAATTGAAGTGCGTTTTATTCATGAATGACACCCTCAGCGCGTAGGCTGCTTTTGCATGATCGAGCACCACAGGCGGACGAAGCCGTCCAATACAAAACTGAGAATTTCGTTTTTGGACCACAACCGGCGAGCACTCGGTCTAGGCAGCCGTCGTCCATTCCGAATCAGGAGAGGTTTCACTGGCTCACATTCGGAACCAGCACCAATTGCGAGAAATCATTGTCCTCAGTTTAAATACGATACTCGCAAGAATGCCGCTTCGACTCTGACTGGGCTCAGAGTTTCAGTCGCCTAAAGAAAAACGTCTCAATCCTCCTCGATCCTTGCCAATTTCGAATGCTATCTGGTTGTTTGTCGTCAATGAACGTCCAAGCAAAAAACTCAATCAGGGTTTCTCGCTCTTCCGGCAGGTGAGGAATAAACGATGATTCATCACCGATGACGACAACAGTTCCAGCAATTCATTAAATGTAACACTCAATCACTCACTTAATGAAGCCAAGTCCCGTGACCGAATCATACTCTCTCAAATGATTTACGATTTACTGTTATTAAACGGCAGGTCAAGGATCAGGGACGCCATAGCTCATCACAATTCGCAACCAAGCAATAAAAAACCGCAACAAAAAACCAAAGGTAATAAAAGAATCTTTCAATCAATTTCCATTCGACTATTAAAGAAAGATTTGCCCGTACGGCGGAATATTTGATTCAGTAAACCTAAAGAAAAACACCTTGCCAAACCTAAGACCGATCGAAGGCATCAATTTCGCATCAGAATTGACGGGAGCTTGTTCTTTGACGCATTTCGAAGCTCATTACGCTAATCGCACGTTTTTCTGATAGCCTTGAACTTCGTATTGGTTGGTCTTCGCATCGATTTCGTGGCAATCACCGATTTAGCTGAAATCAAGTGTTTCGAATCGCGCGAAAAATCGTTAATTTTCATTGGCAGGGTCAGTGGTGTGGGACTTTTCATTGAAAGTTTCCCTCAAAATGACAGCCATCAACTGACCCGATGGATTGTCGAAGTTGCTTTGAGCCGCAGGCTTCACAGCATTTATGTGAAAAAAAATGACAAAAGCAAAAAACTCGACGTTGTTTTGCGAGCAATCGCTGCAAGGTTAATTTCGAAACAAGAAAAACGTGAAACACTTTAATCCGGCCTGGTTGCGCCGAAGAACATAATTTGGCGAGTGAATTTCATGCCAATTGTGCGTTTGCGTTGATGATGGAAGACAAAGAAACAAAACTGGTTGCAAATCGAGATGGAATTATCGGCTTTAAGCAAATCAGCTCGATCCCAATGACGATCGGCTGCGTGAATGCGCGATGCGAAATGAAATCGATTGGAAATTGAACGTTTCCGCGGCTATGCAAATCGCAACAAGCCAAATCGAGGAAATTGCTTTTACGTTTTGCAGAAGTTTTTGCACAATAACTAAGACTGAGGCAATCAAGAACCTTCAAATGAGCTATTTCAAAATAAGCCGCTGCCCGAATGAAATCGACGTGATTTTAATATTTATTGATGGCCGCGTGAACAGTTCCAGCGGTGATATGCTTTCCAGCGATTTGATTTCCAATTGAATAACGAATCGTACAGAACCGAAAGAACAGCGGCCAAACCGATGAATCGCCCGGTTGATAACATCGCATTAGTATTATTGATGCGGCTTTTGTCGATTTCTAACGAGAAATAAATTACACTTTTTTGTGGCTTGCGTTTACTTACGAACCGTTGAGCTGAAGCCATGTGAATCGTTTTGACATGCCAGCCAGTTAATCGCCAATCAGCAATCGACCGAATTCGCTATCGAATGCAACGAGTTCGGATTATCAATGTGATGCCGAAACGGCTGTTTTAAAACGCCTGCGGATGAGTACAGAGACGACAGTACGTCAATGGAGCAGCATTCAGAGGGTGGTTCAACTCGATGCTAAGCAATCAACAGCACAATGAATTCACCTTGGCTTACAGCGCAGCTTGGCAATGTCATTGCTTCCATTTTTATTCGATCAGACTTTCCAAGCTGACTTTCAATTGGTGCGCGTCGTGGTAACCACAATGAGCGTCTCTGCTTGTTCAACCATGAATTCATTAATCGATTGCGTCGCAGCTTTTCAACAGCAAATTGCATGCCACAATACAACGCATTGATGCTATGAATGGTACATCAATTTGATTTATGGAATATTCAAATCAATGAACCGCCATAAGTGCTTTTGATTCGACCCATTCAACGGAGTGGGTCTCCCTTTCGCATTTTGTGACCGCGCGATCGTCAACAATCGAAATTAATTTCTATTTTTTTTTTTTTTGAGCAGCATTCACGTTCAATGAAAATGATTCGACAAAGAATTCACCATTTGACCGGTTGGTCCACGAGTCTGGTCGAACCGCATCGATGTGATTATGGCCCGAATCGAAGTTGGAGGAAAACAATAGAAAGACATTTATCCGAATTGCCTTGCGATGCTTCAGTAATTCTGGACAAAGCCGATTGATTCATTCATTTATCGTAATCAGAAATTGTGTGTCAAACACAGTTCGAAAAACTAAATTGATTTTAAATGCGATTATTGTCATATTTAGTCAACGAAAGAAATGCAAAAAAGAAATACGAGCGTGCTGCAGCGAAGGTGCGTCGACCGAACGCCGCTCATTTCGCAATTTCTGATCGAAAGCAATTCAAGTTCGACGTCTCGCATACATCAACTTGTTCCTCAGAAGCTCTAAAACTCAAAGCCGATCGTACCTTCGATATTGCAACGACACACAGAAAAAGCCTTGACGTTCACCGACTATGGTTTCCATTGTGACGCGCATTCTGGGTCAGGCGATGGTTCGAAAATTGGAAACCCAGAATCGAGTCCATGACAAAATTCAGCGATGCCATCAGCGATTTTGGTGAAGAGCGAAGTAATGAAAGTAGCACCGCACGGGGAGTTCCAGTAGTTGCGCTATTAGCGACATTCAATGACGTTGACGAGTGCGCCTTTATAACAAGCAAACAAGAAAACAAACAAAAATACAAATTGTGGCCATTCTTTGTTCGTTACAGTCGCGCATCGACGATGACAGACGCGCCGCTGTACGGTGCGGAATTTCAGATGACACTGTCCAAGCATTTGATGTCGACCCATCGGTCTCTTGCATACCGCAAACTTGTCGATACCGCAAATCGAGCCCAACAAATGCAATTTCCACCGCAAATGACCGAAACAGCCGTCACGCCACTTTGATTCTAAAAAAAAACTGCTTTACGCTCCGAGAATATGCCAGCAATGTCACGTAAGCCGACACAAGTACCTGGCAAACACAACGCGCAACAACAACAATTAGAGTTTTGAAAATGAACGCATTCTGAATCGCACGTCGTTCAGGAATTGCGCCACTCACCGGTGCACCGGTATCCGTGCCGATCAACACACATCACAAAACAGGTCGAATTCAAATCAATCGAACAATGGCACAGCCAACCCGCGCGCGACTATTTACATATTTATCAATTTAGAGTCGAATGTGTTGAGTGAACAAATCGCACGAATCAACTATAGCCAGGCATTTCAACGAAAACCATCCAAATCATCTCGTGGGCACGCATCTCAGCGTCGCATCGCCTGATGGTCGCTGACGATCGAAAGTTTGGCAGCAAATTGTGTGCCGATGAATTTCGACGATTAGAAAATTTTCTCGAAAGCCTTTCCCCGATCGAACGTCTGGAATGTCATATCAGACTATGTGACGGAGTACTGATTTCGAAACGGCCGCCTATAGGCTTGGCAGATTCTTCGAGTCACTCCGCTCGCTCGCATTACTCCACTATACTGAACGCACACTAATGTATCGTCAAACAATCGGTCTGAGCGCTTCAATCGCCATTTCAAAAGAGGCAGTTTCAATTGTTTCAATTCACGACTCACGCGGTCTCGTTCCAACCGCCGGACGGAGTGCTATTTCGTGAGCTCGGACAAATTATAATTCATTTTCAAGTGGAGTGTCATTACTGCACATCGGTTCGCAATCAACAGGCGATTCGTCAATCATTGCACAAGTGACCGTTTAACAGTACACGCGATATCGCCGCAAACAGTAGCAATTTTGTGAGAGCGCGGAATATTCGCTCATTGATTTTTGCTGGTTTTTTTTCGATTTTTTTTTTGTTCAACGTCGCCGATTTGTGCTTTTGTGATTCTCATTTCGATATTGTTCGGGACTACGAAAACGGCAACGACGAGGCTCAATGCCATTTCGAATGTGATCGTGCACAAAACATGATCGCCGTTTGGTAGTTCAATCGAAAGACTTCAACTGCGCGCACAACAAACCGCAGCATATTTTGTGTCAAAGCGCACTGTTTCTCGATCCATTTCGAGCCTGTTGTTTGATCATTTTAATTGTGGTCGAAATTTCGAGCTCGGCCGAAATACAGCGCACAAACAAGTGAATTTCCAGGCAATCATCGACTGTAATCGGCCAGTTGAACGTTGAGCAAATTGTGCGAATTGATTGGTCGACCGCGAATAACAAGAAGAGCGTCAATCGTTTTGTCAAATACATTACGAATCGAAATTTTGGATGATAATTCGTTTGTTGATTTCTGCCAGATCAGACGCTAACCCCGTTTGTTTCATCGTTCGGTTTCGGCATCGAGAAGCAACAACCAAACAAACATTTTAACGTTTTCGACGACACATTCACACCGATAACACCTCGAGTCGAACCAAACAATTGCTTCAAAGAAAATCTGTCGAATTTTTAAAATACAAACTGGGGGCGACTCTCTGTGACTGTTGCGACTTTCTAACTAAGAAGCTCACTTCAAGTTGGTCTGGCTGTCGGATCGATTTCAGTTAGCTCGTTTCTTGCAATCGCGAGTGTGTGTTTATTGTCTTTGGGGGTGAACAAAGAAAGTGGAATCATCGAGTGTTTTCCCGAACTTTCTAGCAGTTTGATTGTCGCTCAAAACGAAAAGGGGAATAGTTTGACAACTCGAACATTGTGATCAGTATGGCTGAGTCACGTCATAGACTAATGCCATTGTTTATGTGAAGCACAGGCCATTCGCCGAATCAATATTACTGGGTCGGCGATTATCACTTAACGCAATTAAATTGATCAATAATTGGTTTCAAGCAATCAATCGCATCATACCGCATCTAGCAGCTGAACAGCGACACACAGCCAGACACACTCACAGCAAGCTCTGCCGTAATGGATAATTGTGGTAAATTACAGGTGAGTTATTCCGTTATTTCCGGCTGGGCTTCTTAAGTGAATATGCAAAAAATTTCAATGATTTGGCACGAAAAGCACGCAATAATTGCCCCGGCAATGGTCGATTCTGGCGCACGCGTCAGGTCGCGAATCATCATCATCATCATCATAATCATCATCATCAACATAATTTTCATTCGGCGCTAGGTCGGCTTGGAGCTTGACGGGAACTGAAATCGGTATAAAATCGGTGTCACAGTCTGGTTCGAGTCCGACAGAGGTGTAGTGATGTGTGGTTTGATATAAGCGTCGATTTAAATAGACTCATCGCCTCGGAACCCGTTTCGATGACGTATGTTCAGCAGTGATAAATTTGAAAGCAATGCCCGTAACCAATTTGGCTCTGTTTTCGGACGAGAAATGAAAAATGCAGTTCATCAACCTCAAGTCGTAATTTCTACATACCTCTAGAATACTCAGATTCGAGTGTGATTAGCTAAGGTTCAAGATAATCATTTGAATTTATCGACATGGCCACATGCAACAATTATCTGCGCGCAATCCATTTGAATTCAATCCAATTTTTATAAAAGATTTCTCTGATTTTCGAATAAAACAAATTAGAAATCGTGAGATCGAAGCTGCGACTTTTGAAATCGCATTTGAATGGAAAACACATTGCTGGTGAACTCAATCATGTGCCTAGCTGCTGCAAGCGGACGCTGCTGTTGGAGGAATTTCTCATTCTCAAAAACTTAGTGGCAACTCTGCCGTCACCGTTTTCATCATGTTCATCGTCATCGCCATCATCGTGACTAGGAAATGAATCTCAGGAAACAGTCTATTCGTAAATCGACTTATTAGAACGCCAGTTATGTATCACGAGCCGAACCAGCACGTCGAAATTGCATTCAAAATATTGGTCAGTTGTTTCAGTCTGCCATTTCAATGCCATTAACAAAATGCTCAAGAATCGACCGAAGCCTTACCTAAACAAGATTGGTCGCTTCAAGTCATTCGGTCGTTCATTCGGTCGACATGGCATAGATTCATTGCGTGAAATCGATTAAGGCCATTCCGAAACAACCGCATGGAGTTTTCTTCATCGAATCACCGAGATGACGCGAGTCTATTCATGAATTCATAAATGCTATCTTGCTGGCAGTGACCTTTCTCCATTTCTGAGCTTCGAAATCGAATGCAATTCATCAAAATTGTTATCCCGTGCGGTTAAGCCGTTTCACCATTGATGATTTGATCTTGCAGTAAACAGCACCGGTGATTGCCTTTGATGACACACACGCGACCTTTATCACCTCAATTAGCGATCGGCTCACCGTGAATGGAGCTTCTTTCGAATTCTAATTATTTCGACTTTTTGCAATCAAACATTTTTTCTTATTGTCTAAGCCCGATTCGACCTTCTTCCATTGTAGCAATCTTCCGTCTCGCTCTCTCGGCCCGTCGTCTTAACATCGTAACGATGAAGTCGTCCAGTAGGCGATTTCAAAAAATGGCCAGACGGCCAGTGATCGACTGACTGGTCTTTACATTGTAACGATGAAGTCGTCCTGTAGGCGATGGGATGAGATTCGGCTGGTGAATGGCCGATTGATGCCCGGCCAAATCTTCAGCCAATCCGTGGGCACCAGTCCGCCAACCTCGCCCATCTGATCCGGTCGGTCGGTGTCGGTTCGGAATGCTGAGCTATCGAATAGAGCTCTGGCGGCTAGTCGACGATAGGTGGCATAGCAGTCGTATTTAGACAGTCACTGCGGGTGCGTTCACTTCCATTGACATTGTCTGGAAATCCATCACTGAACGGAAATAACCGCTCGCTAGTCGACGGCGGGACTTCATCCACCTCCCACGACGCTGGTTTTTAGGGGTGCGACGCTGATATCGCTTTAACGCGCGGACATTTCGGGCATTTCAACGTAGCCTACAGAGATCCAAATAGTGTCAGTGGCTGTCATCTGTTCCACTTCTGGCACCGCTGGCGCCCATTAAACAATAAATAAATTATTCAATCTGTGGCATACTGGCAAATTTGATTTAATTTCCACAACCTGCCGGCTAGAATGACTAGTCGCATCCTGTTGGCATTGAATTTGAGTTTTGTGGTCTCAAGTCAACTCCGTTTGCCGCCTTACTAGTTTTGAACTTAAAAATTCCAATATTCCTTGCGGAGTCATCCATTGCCTCTGCATTTAAAGATTTCCCGCCAAAACTGCCCGATCGAAAACAAAGTCACCCAGCTGCCATCGAGTGGTCGATGACATTTCGCAACAAAATAGCGTGCATGAAGTTTTGTCATCGGACAAAACGTGGTGATTTGCGTTCACAAAACCAAAAACAGAAAAGGAACTCGAAGTGCAAAAATCTGATTTTTCGAAAGGCAATTTAAGATCAACCTTCGACTTTGAATCGGTTTGTGGTGAAATTAAAGTATTGCATTCAACCATCCCGTTGCGTAAACAACAAACACTTGGCAATGTTTTTGTTGAATATCTCAATGCCGAATTTGCTATCGGGCTTTTCTCATTCACTGCAATGCGCAATTACGATGACGATTCGATCACCACTGCGATCGAGATGACAAGCAAACTCATCGCTGCTTCGACATTTTTTTGGAGCCACCAACAGAAACCCATCTCCGACCGTTTCAACAGTCGTCTATAGTGTTTTCCCAACATCGAACATATCGCATCGACAATTACGTGATTTTCGCAAGTGCATAGGCCCACATGTTCGACAATGGAATCATACAATTGTATTTAAATCCCATTTATTTCCATTACATCAACAGCATTCGCATGAGTCAACAGTAACGGGAACGATAAAAGCGACAAGTGCATCGATTTCGCATCGAGACATCGTTGACGTGGAGAAAGGTCAGCATTCTGATGATGAAAATGGCTCCATCTCTTCAAACACGGTTTTTTGTTCGACCACCAATGAAAACATCAACAAAATCACCAGCAACAGCACAACCACATCGATAACCATCTGCGATCAACCGAATTCTCAAGCGTTCGACATTCAACACAGTCGGACGGTTGACGCGCCACAATCGCAACCAGCAGAGCACCAGACTGAGACAGCTGCATCAACAACGACCACGGCATTGAGCAATGGTATCGTTCCCAAAAGAGACGGCAATAAGTTCAACGGCGATCATTCAAAGCGAAATAACAGCAAACGCAACAGCAACAGCACCACAACCAAGAACAACAACAACAAGTACATCGAGCCGAGTAAAAGCAATAATAATAAAATTTCCAAATCGGCAGTCTTAATTTTACGTCGATCGAAAACGATTGGTATTGTTGTGATCAGTGGCTTATTGGCGGTGTCGTGTGTGATATTTTTGTGCAACACTATGGGATGGGACATCACAGTTCCGGCTATTGTTTTTGGAGTGGTTGCGATATTGGCCACCTCTGGATTATGGCATTGGTTGTATATCGTTGCTGTGACTGCCCCACGGGACATCAAGTGAGTATTCGATTTGAAATTCCACCTTAACCTGCAGGCCTTGTGTGCCCATTTGGACTGGATATGCATTCCAAACCTTTCCAAAGCAACTCAAATCCCGTATTCACTATCTCTTTCGAACGTCATTTTCCTTTGAATCGAGCCGAATCGAAAAGACAAAAAATTGCCGATTCACAAGTCAAACTTCGAGCGAAAAAATGAAAAAATGAAAAAAAACAAAGAAAAGCAAAAAACAACAAAATTCTTTTGTCTTTTTTGAAATTTAAATTCGAGTGATAGAGTGATGGCGTGAGTTAGCGAAAATTTACTTGAAAGTGTCATCGAATTGAAAACAATACGATATGCAACAACAACAACAACCAGACCAACAATGAATAAATGACGTTTCGTATTTAACATTGCTGGAGTGCGTGTGTTGGGAGAATGACAGAAATCGTACGTTATTCAACTGGCCATTGAATTATTCCGAATGATCCCCAACCTATTTGCAATTAGATTCGTCGACACTGGTTGGATAAGTTCAAGCATCGAAATCTCAACGAATGACATTGAATTGAATAGTTTTTTTTCATGGCTTTCGTCGAGTGGTCGGTCGAGTGTGTGGTCAGTTGGATATTCCCCATCAGAGTTCGTGTGTGTGTGTGTGTGATTTCAAGCGACTCTCTGATTTGAAATGGTTTCAGACGCCATGCTCAGTTCATTGATTAAGATTAATATGCGCGCGCCAATGTGTGTATAACGTCCGCTGCTGCCGAAACAGTATTGTGATCGCATTATTTTGTTTGCACTCAACTGCCGTGCACACGATGTTACTTTGCGATTCGTTTTGGATTGTCGGCTGTCGCAACCATTAATGAGCATTTTCGCAAAAATGAAACCAAATAGAACTCAAATTGAATAAACAAATATTGCGAGGTGAGGCGCGCGTGAAAAGAAAACCAAACGACGCGTCGTCAAACCGGATGAGTAACAAACGTCAATTGGTGAAACTTGAAGACCGAACATCGGTGGTCGCCCGTTGGTGATGCATTCCGAAACTATATTCAGTCGTCGGTTTAGTTATGCAATTGATTTCTTTGACAGTTTTTTATTCATGGATCAATGAGGAATGATTCCGTTATGGTGATCGACATGCTTCTGACCCAGCAGAACATGGTGTGAGCCCCATGACCCAGCCTAGTAGCCGTGCCCGCCCAGTTGCCTGCAACACATAAACGATTTCACTTTTTCTTTCCTTCGCGATCACATCGTCAGAGTATGGCATTCATGTCACCGCCAATTAGCGAACACATCATACCATCGTCGCATGACACTCGATGTTAATTTGGTTGGTTCATTCAGTGCTATGGTCTCGGTTTCGCTGAAAATCCACACAATTTTCGTGATGAAATTCGGTCGATGACGATTTTTGATATTGAAATACGCTGTTTCATTCACCGAATGAGAAAAGGGAGAAGAGGGGGGAAGGAGGG
>JANSTV010138480.1:0-17271 GCA_027564135.1 Lestremia cinerea
TTGTTCCTTTGTGGGATTCCATCGTTTACAACGTGCTTTGTCAGTCATTAATATCGCATTCAATATTTGCGCATGAAATTATTCATAAGCGAGACGAGGTGAACCGGGACGAGGGTGAAGTGAGATTACTTTAAAATCACAAGAGCCTATTTGATGGAAAATTTTCGCCTTGACGATCGGCAACGATTGAGACAGGATTGCAAAATGCGATACATATCAAATCATCCAATGGCAATCAGCTCTCTAGCGGATAATATACAGTGTGCCCATATTTTTTGAACGGCCAAAGGAAGATTTATGGGCGATTTCTCAAATTGTTTTAACGTTTGCGAGTGCTCGCAAAAGAGTTTTCGCTTCATTTTCACTTCGTTCGACTGGCGAACGATTATTATCGCTGCTATTCGGTCACATTGTGCTTTCAGTTGGTTGTCCTCTTTCAACGGTTGACGTTTTCTCGTTTTTTCCCCTCTTTTTCCTTCTTTTTTTTGTTAATTTTGGTTTGACTGAAACGAAACTTTTCGAGACGTCGACCAGATCCACACAATGCGATTAGAGGCCAAATCATTCCGAACAGATCGGTAAATCATTCTTTTCGTTGAGAATTCATTGCGTCGCTCCTCGCAAAGCATCACCAAAACCAGCACGGGGTGATCTGAATGCATTCGCACCGAAAGTCCATATGTTTCGCATTGCGAAAGTAATTATCAATTCATTTGTCATCGAATAGCCATGGCCTGGCCAAAATTGCACATACAAAACAGCATTATTTTTCATTCATTTTCCGTTTGTTCATTAATAAATTTCAATTTCATGCAAATTTTCCGTCATTCCGTTATATTTTTCATTCTATTTTTATCATTTACATTCGATTCAGTTTGCAACTCAAAGCGCTGGCCAGTACGGCGCGGTACGCCGAGACACAGCGCAACAAAAACGAAATAAACCAGAACCAACTCGAACAATTGATGGCCAAATCAAAATGAGTGCGGCAAGTTTAAATCCGGACGGAGACCACCGGTTTTGCTGCTGATGACGCTGTTTTTGTTGCTCTGCGTTCAGTTTCATTTGTGCGTGAGCCACAAAATCACTGCGGCATTCCACAGTCGATGTGTAGCCGAACTTTGTATTTTCGACACATTCGCATATTTGTCGTCGCTTGTGTTTTTTCCCATCTCGTAATAATCGTAATTATAATTTTCGCCTTTTTATCCCATTACTGCTGGCGCATACAAGTTGCGTGTCCCGAACATCAATGGTGGTCTAATACTCTTCTACGATGAATAATATGTTCAATTTTCTCTGTTATTATGCGCGTCAGCCTATTACATGACCGACTGTGAGAAAGTGGTTTTCGCGCACGCACGTGCGCGCAGGCCAATGTGTGTCCCGTAAAACTGGCTAACTGGGCTCGTTTTAAGTGGCAGAGCATCAACGACAAGCCACTTCCCCAAGAATGACATTCCATAGATTTCGACTTCGAACCACTGCGTGTGTGAGTGCGTTACACGAAATCGCTGTTTTAAGCTCACCATAATGGTGTGTAATCGGATTAAATTATACACAATTTTTATCGTTGCCGAAGCTTAAAGAGACATTAAATCTCTTCAAATATTTCTCATGGGTTGAAGTTTGTTCTCGTTTTGCTTTTTTTTTCATTTTTATTTCATAGTCAAGTTTCTTTCGTTCATTTCTCACTTCTCGTCAATAATTCATTTGCACAGCGCTGCGTGTACTTGTCACTTAGCGGAGGTGTGAATGTGACCATGACATTTGTAAGCCGAACGGTTGTGTGCTGTGTGCTCTTCCGGAATCCAATTTAAACTCTCGCACCGAAAAAAAAAAAAAAGTTTTCAACAAGAATTTCGCTTGTTTTGCCGTTTAATTTTGATCAATTTGGATAATTGAATTGGATTTGGACAAATAATTCAAATTGAAATATGATCACATTCCAAGAGGGTACTCACAACATTTATGTTTCATTTCCACTCTCGCTTCTTTCTTCCCCTTCTTCCTCTTCATGATCTTATCTATTCGTCGGTTTTCTTCGCCAATTTCGCTTTTTTCGTTCCGCACGCGGTACATAGCCATTGTTACGGGAAGATTACGTGTGAATAATTCATAAGAATATCAAAATGGAATTTTGATTAACTTACCTGAAAGAGAAAAAAGAAACATTGTTAGAAATTTTATTTGTCGTTTGAGCAATTTTGAGTAATGGTTCTGTTGTCAAACGAGTTCTTGTTTCAGTCGTAACAAGTTTTTCTTTGGACGAGGAAACAATTTTCAAGCAATTCAATTAGATGACTTTGTTGGTGGTGATTTTTCGTTGAGAGCGTTTGTCACTCGCGGTCCGTCGAAATACATTCATAATTATTGGACAGCTGTGAGGCAAGGTGCGTATTATGTAATTCGATGGGAAGAATGGGGCCCTCCGGAGATATGGCTTACATTTAGAGGGTTGGTTTACGATGATATCCTGCAGGGAACCAGCGGACGGTCTGGGCTTCCTAAACTCACTCCAAAACCGAAAAACAAACTTGGCCTCCATAGACGTCACTGGAGAATACCCGACGCGAATGCTCTCCAAATTGCCGAAAACAAAACAAAGAAAAAAAATGGCAAACTAAAATCCCCATTTCCACGCACGGCCCAAACAAGCTCGTAACAAAAGAATAATTCGCGCACAGTGCGTCATCGAAACGTGTGAGATTGCTTGTGGGTGTGTGTGGGTTTGTTTGATTGTTGGATTGTGCCAAATGCGGAGGAAAACAAATAAAATAAAACGTCTTTCAATTATAATATTATTGTCTGTTGGGGATGGCATCGTAATTTTGTGTGTCCATCTAATTGTCTCTGCATGGCCACTGGTTCGTTTGGAATCATTAGAGCAGATCCTTTCCATTTCATCAAGTCAGACATCAACGCAGTCTACCCGATGAATGTACACTTGCATCGAAAAGGCATCACCAACATCATCAACAACAGCAACAAAGCGTTTGTATCCCATCTATTTAATGGACACAGCTACCATGAGATGTTTAGTATTGTGAGCTGGTTCGAGACGACTGCAACATGGAGCATCGACTGTGAACTGCCCCAAATACCAACGGTATCAATAATACATTCAAATGAATCGTTTTCCGTTGATCTACAACCATTTGCACCAGTATCATTCAATGGTTGAATTCTCCTGCAGTGATCGTCCGATGATGTCATTGAATTTCTGTTTCATGAACTACATTCTGGAGGAACGACTAATCAAATTGCGTCACCTTATCGAGAGCTCTTAACGCTTTTCGCTCACTAATGCACCCCCCTCACCCGCTGCGTGATGGCCTTGAATGTGCATTGGAGTCCAGACAGAATTCTAATCGCCTCAAGTCGTGACCAGAACAAAACCATTCGTCACCACAATGCAAATGGATGCATTCTTCAATTCATTTGACTGTCACACAATTGATTGCCGTTTTGCAGTCAACAATTTAACACATTAACATCATCATTACGACATCAACACAATGTTCCAATCGTTCTGGCATCAATTGAATGGAATTTTATTTCCAATGTTTTCGTCTACCGCAGGCGGGAATATTTCAAATCGAATTGTGTTGATTATTTGCGAGAGTGAGGGTGTGTAAGTGTGCGAGAAAAAGAGAGAACGAAAGAAAGACAGAGAAAGAGTGAGATAAATTCAAAACGATTCCAGCATTTCGAGCATCTCGTCTGTGATTTACAGCTTGAATAAAATACAGACCTGAATGCAACCAATGTTGATGACGGTGACGATGATGACGACGATGACGATGCTGATGCCGATGGGAACATCTTTATGTGAAACCAATTGATGCTTGGGAGGTGGGGAGCGAGAATGGCTCGGTGATGAATTGATCGATTGAAATGCGAGCATAAAAGAGACTGAAGGATGTAATCGAGATTCTAGTATTTAAGAAGATTCGTCTTTGAAGTGTGAAAATGGAAAATTTTCAATCAAAAATTTTTCTTTCACTTTATTTTTCCCCATACGATAAAGACGATGTTACAAAGTTGAGATTTTCACAGAGCTTTTTCCACGCTCGTATCGTTCCACCGAATGGGGTGAGTGGGTGTGAGTATACATGTAAAAGCTGATTAATTCGATAATCATTTTTGAAATGTGTGAGCGAACTTAAACACTTGAAGGGGTTCTTCATCTTTTCATTCGTCTTCATTTGATTCGATCGACGAAATGCTCGTTCGAGACAATGTCATTGATGAAACAATTGAAATTCCATGGAAAAACCGAAAGCATCCGCCCATTCCAGGAAAAAAAAGTGATTCAACAAACGTTCGGTCGCACACTACCCCACCGATATATTTAAGTTTACTTCGAAATTTCCATTGGCCAAAGTCAATGAAATTCTTTTAACATTTTCAGCAAAAATAGCCTCAACCGAAAATATGTTTACAATCAGACAATCTCTTTGGTAAATAAACTGCTAAGGAATACCGCAGACAATATTCGGATGACAAATAAACGAAAACGTTTCATCGAAATATTGAATAAAGCCACTCGAAATAGCCGAATGCGGGCCACATGTACATGCCATCAACGATCGTAGTAGGAGGGGTCTGTTTGAATAGGATTTTGAAATGTCAACATGTGAGCTATTTGATTGACAATTGGATCGCTGGATTTGGCTAAGAAACAATTTCAACCGGATGAGTGTGCTTAGCTCGTCGATGGGCTCGGTCAACGTACGACATTCCGCCTGCCATTCACCCTTGACGCGAACGAGCCAAGGTATGAGAAGCAATCGATAAGTGAAACCCGCTGATTCGTCACCTTAATTGATTTGCCGAACAAAAGCAAGCCGCCAACCGAGTCTTGAATATCCATCGACCCAATCATTAAACACAAATCAATGAATCACAACCAAAGTATTCCATCAAATTAATGAGCATTTAAATTTATGACATTTTTCGAAGATTCGAATAATTTATCAAAGGCAAAATGACGTTTTTCAATTCCCATTACTGAACCGGACGATGATAAACTCATCGCGTTTCGTCAAGCAGCCGCGCATACCAGCCCATTGCGTGAGCAAAATTCAAGAGAAAAGGCGAGACCAAAACGATTCTGAGGCTGTGATGAATGGAATGCTTTCATTCGGTCTCGCATTAATGGTCTGCCATCGAATAGTCATTTTGACGTTCATGCATCAATTCGAACGGTCTCCCGCAACTCCCACAATCTCGAGCGTTTCGAACCGCACGTCAATTCTTCTGCTGTCCAAATGAACAACTGAAGATGATTAATAATTAAATTTTCGAAATGAAGTACGGCGATAGACTTGTCATCATTTCCCAACATTGGCATTGTGCAAATAGCCGGAGAAATGGCAGATGATTTTCTTTCGAAAAATGCCGAACAACGCAAAAGACAATCAATAATATTTTTATCGCTTCAAATGAATCTTTTGTGCTAATCGCGCACTTTACGTCATTGACGATGGGATCATCGTTTTATTTATTGCCTTTTGCATAAAATATGCCGCTTTTGATTGAATAGACGGTTTCCAATACGTTTTCAAAGGCAGCGAGAAATTTTCCGTAACAAAAACGTTACGAAGGAGAAGAACTAACTGGGCGAGCAGCAGGTACCGGCACCAGCACCGGTACCAACACCAACGCATAAACAAGAAATGATAAAAAAAAAAATTAATTGATGATGATCTTTCATTTGCCAAATTAATATCGATTACATTGCAAAAAGCTTTTCTTAAGCCCATCACACTTTTAATAAATCATTGCCAGAACCGGATCGTCATTTTTATCCGTTAAACGTTTACCTTTTGTAACGCAGAGTATAATAACTGTCAGAGCCGAACATAATCGGTGCATAAAGTGAAATTAATTGAATTTAACTCCAGTAATTATTTTCTTGAAAAATCATTAGCGCTGGGGTCCTATTCTATAGTCTTAGTCATAGTCATAGTCTATTCTGATAGAGTTTGACATTTCGCCTACTCGATCACCTTCAGGATATATTGGATCATCATTGCCGCACAATGCAGCACTGGGGATAAATTCAAGTGATCTGTCAGAGCCTTGCGATTGAATGTTCTGACCGTCAGTGAGTTGAAGTCGATCTCGGTGGCAAGCCAATCGCCCCCGAAGATCACGTTATCCGAATCAGAAGTCAAGACAGCCAACGCTTTGTTCCGTAGCGCATGTTGCTGAATGGCTGCATCACAGTCGAAGTCTGTCGATATTATGACGCCACCGTAGCCCTTGGTGATTTTCAGAATGCTTCGGACCACACCCTTGCAAACTTTATTCGCGGAGCGATTCGGCGGCATTTGGCGGCGCCCAATCTGATCCAGAATGTCCATGCATATCTTGTACTCCTCCTTCCCGCGAGTCATCCACGTTTCCATCCGGTCATTTCGCAATTGGCCGTCACAGAAGAATGCCAAGTGGCATCCTTGATCGTTCAGTGTTTTGAAAAATTGTTCAATTTCATTCAGATGTGGTGACGTCCCCCGCAGATATTTTCAATATTGGATGGTATTCTATAGTCATAGTCTATTCTGATAGTGTTTGACATTTCGCCTACTCGATCATTGCAGACCAGAAAATTAGAAGACTATAGAATAGCACCTATGCTCATTGAATTGTGAAGGAATGTGAAAAATAGACTCAAGCCAAATTGCTAACAGAATGTCTTGATAATGTTTTTGCGTGCGTGCGGGTGGGTGTGTGCTTGTATTTGAGTACAGGTGCTTGCAAGTCTGATGACCGCCGAGAGTCCTATTGCCGGAATTTTATTCGGTCCCGCGCACGAAACCATCGGAACTGTTTTCGACAAAATATCGGTCGGGTAATCAACTGGCAACAAGTTAATGACAATTCTGTAAACAGAGACATTTTTAACGGTCAAACAAACGATAGGCATATCACATCTCATCAGCTAAATTAAATGTCCCACTGGTTCGGTGCTGATTACTTAATGAGCACCATCATGTTTTTATGCGAGAATTTGTTAAATCTGTGACTGGCGTTCAGTTCTTTCTTCTTCTTCTTCGAATTTTCGTTATTTTTTTGTGTGATACCTTTGTGTTTTTTTGCCCTCATCGTTTTTCAGTTTTTGCTCTCTCTCAGTGGGCGCTAGGTGAGCCCAGTTAGTGAGTCATTTGGATAATTAGGTTTCTGTTATCGTGTCACCACCAGATGAAAAGACAAAAACCGTGCAATTTTCGTCAATGTTACGGTTGTTTAATGAAGGTAAGCTAAGCACGAAGTCAATTAACGTTTGGTTGAATACAATCCAGGGGGAACAGCCGCTTTCTCGAGAGCGAGCAAGAAAAAAAATCGAAGAAGCGGAAAATGAGGGAAAAATTCAATAAAATGAAGGTTCAATTTGGAATTGAGAATTCAATCGATGCTGGACCGTCAATGACCACTGCTTGATTGTTGGTGGAAAATTGAATTTTGATTTGAAAATTGAAGGATAGTCGAACGAGGAAACGAACAAAGAGTCGGAGGGAGAGACGATGAAAACCTCTCGAAATGTTATTATTCTAACAAGTCATGGAAAATTTATTCAAATTTATCCACAAGATTGCATTCAAATCAAAAGCCAGGGCAGACTGCAATTTATTATCAAATCGACTATGCTCCAATAAAATTATTGCATATGATTATTATTGGCTGGCAATTTTCGTGCACCGAACACCGAAATTGAGATTCAAGAAAATTCACAAATAGCAAATAAATTCTCGGTCGAAGAAATTGCAATCACAGTTGATTTACTTGATGCAGTTTTATGTTCATTCGAGAATTCTATTTCCCAGAGGTTTCGTTCGAGTTGTGTTCACTGTATTCAATGCGATTTGGAATTGTCTGGATGTGTTGCAGGGGCAAATGTGTGTAGGTGTGTGTAGGTGTGTATGTGTGTATGTGTATGAGTATGTGTGTGTGTGTGGAGAAACGGAAGGATTCTTGAGAAACTCACTGAATGACGATAGAATGATACATAAAAGTGGGAACAAAACGGTACTTTATTCCACACTGTTATACTCGGAATGATATTTTTCTACTTTTGCTGCGCGCTCCCATCAAAATGTGAGCTTTATTGTTATTAACATTGAATCATGATATCGTTTTGCTTTTTCAACTTTGTATTGCGGCACATTTTGTGTACACAAAATATAATAAATTTTCATATTATTTCTTATTGAATCCAACGTACATCCAAGCACACAAGCTCACTCACACACTCGCACACATTCATCGCGCCAATTGCGAATGGGCGCCTTTCATCGCTGTGAGAAATTCCATCAGGATTGAGGGACGTATGGCGTTAAGTGTGTTTGGTTTGGAGATGGATTTTTGGACCGTTTCGAGTCGCTCATATTATCAGATTGGGTCCATCGACTTACCCGCATCCAGCAGTTGAATATATTTTCCGCAATCTTTCGTGATTTGAGGGAAAAAAACATCAAAATCAGTATCAACTTCAAAGAATCATCATGCCATGTTTGGTTAGATGCGTGCATTCGGCGTTAGAGGAAAGGAAATCCCACGCAAGCACACACGCACACTTGCTTACACATACTTGCTCAGGCGATATGAGGTACTGAACCATATATCCAATGGGTAATATGTTGTCAACATCGCGTACAAAGTAGTTTAATGTTGACATCGTTGCAGGGAGTTTTTGCTGTTGCTGTTGTTCGTTGCTTGCCATATTAGTTATAATAACAGAACTCTTATATTTTGTGCTTCATAGACTCTTTTTAAGACTTTTTCAGGGGGTTTTACCTATCGTTATATTGTTATGTATTTAAATGTGTTCTTTGCAACGCTCTGTGTGTGTGTGTCTCTGAGCCGCGTATGTATGCTCGTGTCAGAAATGTATGAAAGTTTTCTTTCTACTTGACTGCAGTTGTTGAACATTTCTGGTTGTACACCGAATGTAAAACGTGTGCAATATAAAATAAAGGAACTTATTACACACAACTCCTTTTTTTGTGTGTTCATCGTCAAGCGTTTCCCTTTGGTTGGGCCGGTTTTTTCTCTTTCGTTTTCTGTCATTTTATTTTCTTTTCTTTTTTTTATTATTTTTCCTGTTTTTTTTCCTTCAGTTTATTTTGTGTGTGTGTTCACCGTCGATGGTATTATTTTTGCAGGGTTGTCGCGTTGTTAATATTACATTCCGCCCATGCTGTCATACTGTATTACTTCACGTATTCGATACCTACTGTCACACTGACTACCTATCGTCTCGTCCATCTGCCAGCACATTGGCTGAGCGGTTTCTTTTTTTCGTTAGCTATTCACTCAGTCGCCAGATATGACGCAATGAGTAATAATAGATTGGTAGTTACGAAGAAAACTCCATCACGTATGAACATAAAGGTATAATAAATGATAAATGGGATCATGGAAAATATTATTATTATTTCGTCTTTGTGCGGGCTAAATGGGAGAAAAATGCTTGAGACTTTCAAGACGACGCTTGGTGGTTTTCTCTTTTGTATTTCATTTGTGAATAATCCGGTTGGAGATGAACGCGATAGGTCATGAACTGTATTATGTGAACGATGACGATGGCGGTGGAAAAGCAAAGTTCTATTCTTTCTGCCGTCATCTTCATTTTCGATGAAATCCACTTGACGATATATTTTTTTTTTTTTTTTTTCATAAAATCTTCGACGGGGCTTTTGTGTAGTCAACGACCATAGTGATTTAATTGCCACCGGGGTGCGTTCTGTTGAATACGTGCCCAATGGTTAATTACTGTGAATTCGTCCCCAACAATTGTTGTCATGTGTCGACTAGAGTCTCCATACCCATTTGCCACCATCATCAACTACTCATGAATTTTTAATTTGCAGCAAAACAGATGAAACAAATCAAGCAAACGAATTTTAATGGTTATATTTTCATGAGCCATTTTTTTCTTCCAACTTTTATAGACACCACACGAACTTTGAAGCGAAATATCGTAAAAAAAAACTATATTTAGGATAAACTACCATTTGATGATATTATTTGACGTATCGATTCGAATCGAATACGCGCCCTACGACTATCATACAACGGCAACGTTTGCTTGTGTATTGACCCAATATCCCGAACCGGCGGAATGTTGTAAATTAAAAATGAATACCCGGAAAGGAAATGAAATAAAATACGAAAAAAAGACGAAAGAGAGAAAAAACGCAAAGTATGAAAAGTTTTTCGGTGCGTTTTATTGCTGTCGTGATTATTGGAATTGAACACAACAGCACCAAAATACCCGAGTGCGTTGCGAACGCCGACGGCGAATTCAGAACAGAAACAACAAACCGAAATTGAACGACGACCAAAGAAAAAAAAATGTGCCGTCAAATTAAAATATGAGATGTTATAAAGCCCGAAAAGCGATAAAGGCCGATTTCAAAGGAAAACCATTAAACAAAATATTAAATACGAATCGACATTGTATATGACGGCACCCATAAAACCAATGACATCATACGATGCTTTTTTATTTAAATTCAAATGAGTTTCCTTTTTAATTAATATTTGAGTGAGCGCTCGCGCTTCACCAACAAACTTCCAATTCCATTTGCTATGAAAATAATTTCGTTTTTTCGTCGATTTCTTTTCTTTTCTCTTCTCGTTCTTCTACTTGTCCTTCTCCATTCGTCTCCTTTTCCGTTCCATTTTGTATCGCTTTGTCGTCGGCGATTCGATTCGGGCGTTTTATTGGTCCGATGTTTCAATGAAAAGGCCAATTTTATGAACGTTTTTTTTTCCTTTCCCGAAAAAGCGAGCTTTTGCACCCACCTTTTACAAGCATGAATGGAATTATTGTCTAACACAAGCTGATAGTTAACTTCAAACATCCTATCAGTCGTTCCTCCCGTCATCGACCCGGCCGTGCCCTAATCGACTTCAACTGATACCAAACAATGCTCTTTCAAGTGACTGATTTCGAAAGAGTCATTCAACTGCACACTCACACACATACGGAGACAATCGATGAAAATGTGGCACCATCGAAGCGCCCAAACCAACCGAACCCGATTCGATTTGTGTGCCATTGGCACACATCAAACGCAAACCCCAAACCAACTTTCAAAATCCTTAACTCAAAACCCATTTCCAAACCATTTTTCAAAATAATAAATTATTATATTACACGTCGTTTTTACAACAATACACAATGGCGTAATGTTGCTGTCGTACTGCTGTTGCCTGTTGTACGAAGCTCCGTGGGTGTGTGTGTGTGTGCAAAGGTTTTCTCGTTCAGTGTTCGTGCCGTGCATTTCTCACTTGCCGGTGTATTGCGTATGAGTGTGCTCGTGCTTGTAGAGTAGCATTTTGCTGCAAAACAATTTTCATACATTTTCATCTACACCATTTTTCCTACTATCGGTGCCTTTACACTCAATTACTGTTCTTTTATTTGGTGCGATGGTGAAATTCAATTGTTAGTGGTGCGCTGCCGTTGCTGTAGCTGTTTCAGTCGGTTGTTACATAACCATTGTTATGTTCCTTGTGTTCATTTCTTCATTCATTCATGTGTTTTGTTACACTTTTCGTTCTAGTCGTGTTGCCGGTGGAAAGACAAGCCAAAAAAACAATTCTTTTTTTTTCTCTTTCGCTCGCTTTTTTTTCGATTCGTTTGTTTTTGATGTGATCTTATTTCGTTCATCACAAAGTCAATAAGCGAGCGGAACGTCGTGCATGTGCTGGGCTTTGTGCGTTCGGAAATGTTTCAGGTCGAAATAGCGAAGCGATGGGAATGCGTTTTTAATAGCAAAACATTTCCGAGTCGTTCTACGGCATTCAAGGTGAACCGTTTGATGGATGCGCCCGAAATGACAGCATCGCTATTTTCGTGAGTCTGCCATTGTCTCCGGTAAAATGGGAGCTTTTCTTCGAGGAAATGGGTCGATTCGGCTCCAGCGAAGGTCGGCATCAATCAGATGACCTCACGATAATATCCATCCCACTAATTTTGCGTCCAAATAGAATAATAATTATTGTACATTATCGTTGGACTGTGGACGTTTTAGTGTCGGCACATACATTATGGATGGCAACGCATGGAATTCCGGTAAAGGAAGAAACCAGAGAATCATTAACATTTTGTGCGAATGGGAAAAGAACCGGAAAAGTGAACAATGAGTGCGTGAATGTACGAGGCAATGTTTGTGTGGGACTCGGTTTGAGTTGTACTGGGTTTCGTCGATGGGTGGATGGGGGAGGTTACCGGCCCCACTAAATGGAAAATATTATGATTTAATATCGAAATGAATGAACTATGCATTAGACAAGTGTTAATGTTGATGGAACAATTTCAGGCGTTAATGTTTCCCGGTCGTTCGGTCATGACTAATTTTCAAAGTAATAAAAATAAAAGTCGCGAAACGAAAAGCATTTTTTACCGACGACACAAAATCAACGATAAAATAGTTAATAACCTCGAGGAAATGAACCATTTGGACATCAAAGGCGAAAAATTTCATTGCTTTGTCGCTTGCGCTTCTTTTCGGTTTGGTTGGCTTCTCGGTCGAGCCACGTGTCACAAATTCGGGGCCACCTATTCGATTTTCGGCGACCGTCAAGGAAATGAAAATCTCTGCACGTTTCATAATAAACGTTCACCGAAAATGATAAAATATTATTATTTTTGAAACATTTTCTCGGCTAACGGGAATAAGGTTTTGCGTGTGTGTGTGTGTGTGTGTGTGTGTGTGTGTGTGCTGAAGTTGGATCTGATTGAAGGCGAACTAGCAAGGCAAAGGGATGATATTTGTAACGATATTTATATGTCACAGATGGACAGTTTGGGCTCACAGACACGTAGACGGATCAAGTGAAATATTTCAGTCAGAAAATGATAATTGATTTTTATAGATAGATTTCTTGTTGGCCGCAACATATGGGATGGACGCAAGGGAGCGCACCAGTGGCTAAATCATTGCGGTTTGTGGTCGACGATGGTTAACGCTGAAATGAAATAGTTGCCCGAAATGATGTCCTGAAGGAATGGTCTGGGATGCATCGAGCATTCCAAATGATGAAATTCTATGCGTTGCCATTGTTTGCGCCATGCACACGCACATACCATCAGCATCAGCGTCAAATTCATCAGCTACGCTGTTTTGCCGAAAAAACCACCGTTCTATTCAATAAACATGCAATTAACGAACTATATCGAATATAAATAATTGTTTGTACTAATTAATGACTATCGATGACGTCCATTCTTCGCCGCTCATCAACAAAATACCATTAATTGTTGAAAATCAAGCGCAACACAAACGCAAAAAGCGACCAGGCTTTTCAATCAAAATAACACATTCAAATGGATAAAGCAATAATAATTGCTTTCTATTTTATCGCTTTGCCGCTTTTTTTGCAACGTTGGTCGGTGTGTGGGTGTGAGATTTTTATCAGCAACAGTGCATGCCATGCCATGCATGGGACAAAGCTAACACACACACACACACATACCCGCAGAGACAAAAAGCAACAACAAAATGAATTTGGATCGAAAATCAACACGGCGAGAGACAAAATAGCAGAAAATATGTAAAATGTCATCATTAAAATGGAAAATGGTAAAGCAGCAATAATAACAACAGAAGAGAATAATGTGACATGGGTCAGGGTGCGGTATCGACAAAAGCAACGAGACGGACGACGATGACGGTGATGATCATCATGTTGACGATGAAGAGGAAGGTGGTGGCTGGCGAATCGAACGGAAAACATACATCAGATAGCGATAGCGAAATGGGGGATGATTGGATGGATCATCATCTCCAGTCGATGTGACACAGAAGCCGATGTATCAGCATTATCCAACGGCATGACATACACACATGTCATATATCGAATCATCAAACACATACACGGTATCGATCAAAGCCAGTATCAATAATTATCATGCATCGATAAAAGGTGAAAGGTCTCTATTATGTGCTCTGTGTGTTCAGTGTCTGGCGTCGTATTGGATCGTCGTCGTCGTCGTCATTGTCCCTGTCATCATCCACATCTATACCATCGCATTCACCTCCACAACATCGAGCATCGAATCCAACGAGAATATTCCGCTGTGTGCTCGATGCCTGCATGCATGTTCGATAATAATCGTATTGTTATTCGGTTTTGTTCTCCATTTTATTCCATCTCTGTCAAAAATAACCGTTTTACGAATAAAATTTGGCAGATATCGTTCGATGGTTTGATGTGCACCCGCTGTTCCCTCCCCTCTACTTCCGAAGCGCAAACTGCACAATAAATGATTTCGAAAACGAAGGGAATCATCATCAATTTGTATAATTTAGTAAATCATTGATGAATCGACCAAAATGGACAGCAAATGAAAGGCTCATGGATTGAAATGCCTTCGAAATCGGCACGAATCAAGTCCTCGGACATTCAAAACTGGCTATTTGATAAAGAATCGAATCAATTGGGCAAGTTAATTATCCAAGCATCGATATTCACATGGTGATCATTCATCAATGACAAGACTCTCAGATAGACATTTTCAGGTTGGGCTCATCGGCATAAATGAGATACGTTGCTCATACCTTGACCCCAATCGATTATTGACCAATTTATTCATGCCACTTGATTGGCTGCCAAATGTGGCATTTTCAATCGTTGAGTAGATTTCAATTAGACTCTCTTTTTTGCTCCATTTGCGAAAGAAAGCTGGAAACGATTTTCAAATGTGATGCAGTGCACCCAGTGCTGAACTGATAAGAAGTTAGTTCGCTGCCCTTTGAAATTTGCATGGTAATGGGGAATTCGACATAGTCCATTCGAATCGAGCAGACGACCAACTGATAAATGCAAGCAATTTCGGTAATTTCACTCCAAATCCGAATTTATGACAAAAAAAACTGCAAGCAGAGAATGAAAAGGCGGCTTTGGAATGGCACCTGAAATGCGATGTGCGCCAATATTTCATAATTCAAAATGAAAAAGATTTAATTTTATTTATTGGCCACCGCCAGACGCATACCGCTCTCCATTCAGTTCAATTTTCTTAGACGCTCCATATTCAATTCATTCCATTCGCTGTAAGGCACACAAGAGACCGGTTCAAAATTATCTTGCACTCTCGGCCAAAGCATCTTCATTGCGTTTCATCTCTTTGGAAAAGCCTGAATGGCGAAGCTCAAGCCAAAACGAGAAAAAGCGAGCAAAAAATTGGCCGAGAAAAAAAACTAGAGACAAAAATGTTTTATGCAAATTCTCATGGATGATGAGCGGGGGTAGCTTTGTCGAGGACCGTTTGGCCTGTCATTTTCCCGTGTTTGTGTTCAGCAAAATAACGGCATTCATCGAGAGGTGACTGGGCGACGCAGCAGACAAAAGAGCTTTAGGATTGTGTGCAAAATATCCCAAACATATCCAAGTCGCATTAAAAAGTTGCGAATGGATTCATCATCCCATAAGACTATGGCTCTCTCAAAGGAATTTAATGCGATTGCGACTGCGACAGTTGCGACAATGCAAAAACATCGAAAATCTTTCATTTGCTCCCTTTCATTCGGTATGTGCTCACTCGATTACGTTTGTATTTTTCGTTGGATAATTTTTTTTCTTTCTCTTTCTTTTTGTTAGCTCTCTTTTTCTCTCATTTCTTTTCGCTATGTTTTGTTTTTCATATTAGGCGATGCCATCACCATTCCTCCATCGCCTGAATTGTTACCATTTGCCGCCCATCGTTTATTCGTTTGTTTTCCGCTCCAAGCATTCTCCGCGATATGAGCAACGCCGACGACGATGCTTTTCAAGTGGAGTTTCAGCATGTGTTTGGTTCTCTCGTTCTGCTTCAAAGAAAATCCATATCCAAATTGTAATTTTCGGAATGTGCAACAATGACCTCGATGAGCGAGGAAAAAGCAGCGTCGAACCACGCGGCGGCAACACATTTTCTAGTTGACGCATTCATTTATCTTTCATTAGGTTGTATTGTTGGTGATTCAGCGGGGGGAAAGGGCTGAGTGTGGTAAGGGACGGTGGGGCGCGACATTATCCAATGATTCAATTGGTGATAGACCTCTTCCATGCGATCACCCGCGATATTCATGTGCGAAGGAGCGTCGCCGCGGTGCCCATTGTGTGGAATCAATTTTGCATATTTCTACTTTGTGAACAAAACGTTTCCAACGAGCAAAAGCATGCACTACTGCTGGGAAAAATCGCTTGCCATTAACGATTCATTGAATGCAAACACAACCAACAATGGGATACGAACAAATGAATGGAAAATTAAATTTTCATTCGACCAGTTCTTCTTTTTTTTTCAACATTTTTGTTGTTGCTTTGTTCCTGCAGTCGACCGCTTCGGCATAATTCAGCACACTTTGCTTCGGTTCGGTTGAATTGTTGAAGCGGTCCTTTTTCGCGGAAAGGATTAAATTTACGAAAATTTTCCAATAAAATAGACTTTCACAATCACGATGTAATTAACCTAATTAACTTGTTTCAATAAAATCAACAATTTATTTAATTTTATGTGTTTATCTTGAAAATTTATTAAATTTTCCCCAACTTCCGGTACGGTTGCTTGCCTATGTCTGGAAATCATATTTTCATTTCGCATACATTGTAGCAATTTCGCCCTCAGTTTTGTCGACACACTGTTGTTGATGATGATGCTAATGTTGCCACCAATATTTCAATATATTCGCCTATATTCCGCAAAATACAACTAGCACATAAAATAAATTGAAAATTAAATGGAGTTAGACAGAAATGAGACAGAGCTACAGACACAATTATGTATATGTGCACGGGTGCACTGACATAGTATGATGAATGGATGGATGGTAGGATGGATGGATAGCTTGTTGGAAAATTTGATTTTCTCTCTTTCAATGTTCTGCCCTGTCATCGTCATTTTATTAGAAAATTTTCCAACAAAATATTTTCGTGTAAATGTCGATTTGAATTATTATAAATGTTCTCTGCAGTCGACTGGCCATTCATTCGCCCGATGGATGATCGTCAGAAGATTGGAAAAAGCGCGCACCAATTGTTCGACAATGAGACACATAGAAGCATTCAAACAGACACACACACACTCGCACACATATACACATATCTATACACCCACACATGCACATACTCGCACATATGCACAAAAATGCACACACACATGCAAGCACACACTCACACACAAACAAGCAAGGAACCGAAAAATAGCGACGCATACAAATGGTGATTTAAATGGTTTACGATTACATCAAAATTAATGTTACATTCAGC
>JANSTV010138591.1:0-17269 GCA_027564135.1 Lestremia cinerea
GAAGAGAGATATGCGTCATGGATTGAATGAACACGACTGAAATGGCTAAATGAATGTAGAAGCTGCTGCTGTTGGTGGCTGTGCTCGCGACCATGCCATGCAACTGCTGCTATTGCTGATGATGGTGCTGCAACATAGTTGGATGGATCGACAGACAAACAAACCCAAACAGACAATCACAGTTAGTAAGTCAAAGCGACCATCGCATTAGTCGCACCGCAACCGAAATGTAAGTGAATTCCATACACACAACCCATCGACGAATGACGTCGCACACGGTCGCGCCGACCGACCAACCGACCGGCCGCACGGTATATCAGTCTATTAATGAGTTAATGCTCTGACAAAACTGAACAGAGAAAAACCATTATTAAAGAACTTATTGGTAACTTAAAGTATAACGATTAGATCGAAATAAAAGGTAGGTCGCAACGATGCCGATGCCGCGTCCGACTCTTGTGTGCATTCGCACACATATTATGGTTCGATTGCCTACTTGCCCATACAGTGAAATTAGATTATGCAACGACGCAAAACTTATCATAATCTTGTTGCCTCCAGTCGCTTGTTATTTGCCGGACGGCTGGCCTGTCTACATGGCTTGGTTTGACTTGTCTGAACTCAGTTTATTATTGCACATCGTGGAAAGACGACAACATGTGATGGTGATGATGGTGACAACGACGACGCTCCACTATGGGCTTAACCGAAAGGAATGGCTCAAATTAGCGACTTTGTTCTCGTTGAATAGCACGTCTTTGGACTAATCAATAATATCCAAACAATCTTTCACAGGATTTGGAACTGTTTGTCTGGGGCTCTTAGACTAACAGCCTGTTTCTCCCGAGTTTGAGAGAGTCGGGGATTCCTCTTAGGGTGTTTCCATTCACTGGTAATTATCTACTCGAATGGAATGACTGAATCTGAACCACTTTGATGGTTCATTGGGCAATTCAATGAACAAATGAGCAACGCTTAAATAATAATATTTCATACAAATGTAGAGCCGCAGCCAATGATCGATCCAATGGATATGGATCGCATAACACAATGCAGTCGAGCACATGAAAAATTGTGATACCATTTATGATGAATGGAACGATCGATGGTGATTTTGTGTTGGAATCGGTAAAGACCAAAAGATCATGCACAACCACAGCCGCAATTCACGGTTTTTTGCCCAATTCGAGACAAACGGACAGAAAAAAAAATTGATTCTGTTCGATCGACAATTATTATTTTTAATTAGAGGCATTTTTGATGAAATTCAAAATGGTAGAGAAAAACAACAACAACAACAACACCCAATCGAAACGAAACAAGACGAAACAACAAAAAATTTCTAAAATAAATAATAATTAAAATGCATCGACAACAAGAAAAATGAATAAATGAACGAATGGTACAGAAAATTACGCTGACTCTATCAATTGGATCGATAAATTATTCGGTAATATTATTAGTTTGATAATTAATGAATAAAATGAAATGATACATATAAGCAGCGATCGTCGCCAATTGGTTTGCCAGCGGTAGCGAATGTGTTTGGTTTCGTGGTTCTGCATTGATTTTGTGCTGTGCTTTTTTTTCGTCGGTTTTTGTTGGTGCGCACGCCGTGCCGCCATACACATTTTGCGCCACACTGAACTACGATCTTTAGCGATTGGCTTGGCAAAAGTATAATCAGCGCACATTATGCAATAGAACTGTCGCACGGCGTATTATTGGTTTGTTATATTTGCGATCGATTAACCGTAGCCACCGTTGTGGGAAACGGCTCGGACCGAAAATGTGTAGGTCGAAAATGATATCGTTTTGTTCGTTTGGATCGGTCGATCGTTCGTTTGCTACAGATTTGTGCACATTTTCAAATGACATAATGGGCCAATGCGAAGCGAATTCTTTTTTCTTAACGATTTTCGATTCATTTCGATTCGATGAGGCTCGGCCATGGTGGTTTATCAGTTATTCTGATGACATTCTCGTTGACGACATTTGAAGGTTGCATCGGATTCATGCTTTTGAGATTATCGAAAATTGATGAAATTCCGAAAATGTTAGAGTGCATTGCTCGGAATGGATTTAGAATGGAAATCGTGTTTATGTGTCAAGGGAGGAGCTGCGTTTGGTGTCGGTGCGGTTCAGTGTGCATGATGGAGCCATTGCGGCTCGACCCCAATGCACACATAGACGTCAACAAATCCAAGAACTTGTGACACACTCACACTCGCAGCGCAGACAACAATGAGTTATACGATCAATCGAAAACCACTCACAACCCACCACACATATTGATTTATTCTCGAAAATCAGCACAATGGCATCTATAATTGTCATCATCAACAACAAACATTTCAATTAAACAAGCATGTGGCTCAATTCTAGACATTGTTCCTGTGCAATTGCTCGCAATCGCAATGCTATTGCACCGAAGTGGAATTTATATAATTATCACTTTTACTTTTAAAAACCGTATAATTTTTCGTTTCGTTCAAAATGACGACGCAGACGCAGAAGAAGAAATGAGTTGAATATATTTCTCAATTGTTCAAAGCGGAGCATGGCTCCAACATCTCTGCATTTCCGATCGTTTCGATTGCACACCAATGGCTGTGCACATCGAACGCACTGCAAGCGACTAGACGTACTCTCAGGCAAAATGCACAATCAATGGTTTCACGGTTATTCATTTTATCCGGTAATGTAATGGCTTGCGGACCACTAATTAAAAATCTCTGCAAACACAAGACGTCGAATGCGTCGACGGTCACCGGTCTGTTTTTTTTTCTTATATTTTTCCTTGCCGTCTTTCATCCTCTTTAACGTTGTCAGCGTCATCTTTCTCGTCGTTAACATCAACATTATCGTTGTGGCCATTTCATTTGTTGCTTCTCTCATTCATCGACAATTTGTGTTTTCTCGTGCTTTTGCGAATGCGAATCAAACGAAAACGAAAGAAAAACAATCATCCGTTTTTGTTTTTGTCGTCGCTTTTTTGCCATCTCGCCGCTCGCCATCAATAATGATTGGGAAGCTGAAAGAAAAAAACACAAAATGTTGTAACCATTTATTAAGTACATCCATTTTAAAGTGGATTTCAATTTGAAATATTACAATTTTCGAGATTTGTAACAAAGTAAAATTTCAGGCGTTAAATAAATTGCATTCATTGACTTCGAGCGTTGGTCGATTGGATCACGTTTTCTTCGACAGAAATTGCCGTTAGTCGTTGAATGGTGATTGCTGGACGAGGAACCCGTATGTTAGTCATTCGAGGCAGCCCCGAGAGATCACTTGCCGAGGAAGAGGCTTGATAACGCATTCTCAACAGGATTAGAAGCGCAACGGAAATGGCAGAACGAAAAGTGAAGGGAGTCGATCGAAATGCGTATCGCCGCCTTCAATACAGTACAATAACCTTGGGGTTCTGAGCTATCGTTCATTTCAATGGTCATTTCGTGGGTTTGTTGTGCAACAAATCAAAAGAGAAAATTGATTCGATAGTATCGTCTGGCCATTGCGGCAATGATGATTAGAGCTTAATGGCGATTGTGAAGTCGCAAAGCGCAAATTGCCTGGCGCAAACTGCATCGGCACAAGGTTTTGATAGTAATTTGTCGCTTCTGAGTGATTTCAGCGTGACTAGTAGTGTGTTGAGAATGCAATTGTAGGGAAAAAAAACCTTGAAATTTTTGACCCGTGGCCCCCCGTCGGTCGGTTTAGCTCTTCACCTCCCGCATCGCACCGTCCCTCGAGAATTTTTCAATCTGCACCGGCAATGCAATCACCGAGAATTCACGTTGCTAATAATGATCATCATGATGATGGTGACGGTGATGACAATGATGATGACAATGATGATGACAATGACAGATTCACGCAAACACACGCAACGATTAAGCCAGCTAATTATCAAACTCATAATATTTCAATTCGAATGCAATGCAACGGTTATGCGCTTTGCATTGTTGTTGTTGTTGCTTAGGCTGATTCGTCGGCAAATTCAATTAATTCGATTCGACGAATAGAACGGATCCAAGTCAGTCAGACAGTGGCTGATTTCTGTGCGGTTTCGTTCATGACTCGTTCAAATGGATGGCCCCCGTCATGGCTTTGGCTTGGCGTGGCATGGCATACGGTGTCGTGTCGTGTACTTTGTATTGTGCATCCGAGCGCACAAGCGTCTGCAATTGCACTTATAAAATAGGAAATTTTAGTCACAGTCACAATGATTTATATGTTTTCTTCATTGATTGCCCATGCCCATGTAATCGAATGGGGTCTTATTATGAATCGCACACATAATCACACACATAAACTTTCATAACGTGAGAAATGATACGTTATAATTTTTGTGTTGGTTTTTTTCCACCGCATTTTTCGTTGAGACGCTTTTTCTGCGCTGTGTCTGTTGCCGGTGGTTTTTCTTTCTTTCTTTCAGGCTGACTGTTTGCTTGTCTATTTTGCCCAGGCGCTTTACTGTGCGTTCCTTTCTTTCTTTCCGAAACCATTATTTTCGCCCATTATTATTTGTTGTGTGCCGTTCGCAAAAATTATTTCAATTTTAATGTTTTGATTGTTTTCCATTTGATCCGCACAACAACAACAATCGCAACGTGAGCTCGAGCTCGAGCATTTACCCAATTTTCTATCTGTTTTTTTTCCCCGTTTGGACGATTGGAAAAGAACGAACGGAAAAACATGCTAGCGTTTGATGTGGTTTTTTCTTTCGTTTTTTTTTTTTATAAAACTCGCGAAAAATCCACTTCCAGGTTGGCGAACGGAAGAAAATTAAGGTGTGGCTGTGTGTGATGAAAGTCAATCAATTGTTTTGAAAGAGTTTGGATGGGAAATGCAAGCATTGTTTGATTGATTTTTCAATTGCAAGTTGAAGAGGAAAATCATCATGTGCTTTCGGTGCTTTAGAGTTTCTCGATGTGAACACGGCCATTAGTTGATTCATCCAACACTAATTACTGACTGATCTCACAATCATAATAATAATCCGCCCGCAAACAATCTCCTGCTGATTGAACAAAGCCGAGTCACCTCATCCATCCATTGCAGCTCATCCATCTTGCGACATGCATTCTGCCAGATTCTCGCTTGAAGGTCAAATCAACTGGATTGAAGGTCAATCTCAAGATCAAACACCATTCCCATTGATTCTAATGTTGACCGAAGAAACCGAAGAAACCGTTGACTTGTCCTTGGGCAGAATTTTCATTCGACGATTATAACTGCAAACCATAATAACGCCATTGAATGTTGCTGCTGTCTACCGTGTGATGACCGTAAAAGATGAAATTCCGCTTCCGATAACAACATGTTGAATCATTACAATGCTGTCAAAATAAACTTTCCATTGAAGAGTACGCCATCACACACTAGTGGATGCCATCCAACTTTGCACACACAATAGTTTCACCGAAAAACATAAGTAAAAGCTTATAAATTTATTACTTCATCACATTGCATCGCATCGCATCACATCCACATCATAGTGAACTCGAAAATATCCCACTTCGTGAATATATGCATCAATTGTAGCAGCCAGCGAACGCATTATGTATTTTTTCCTCTTTTTTTTATTGATTTGTGACTGTGCGATTGTTTGCTTTGGATTTTCATTTACAATCGAAAATCCACGAAAACGAAAATTAAAGAAAAAAAAAGAGCAAACCGTCGAAAAATTAAAGCGAAAAAAACTTATGTGCTCGCTGTGGGTCTAACCATGACAGCGGCCAATTGCGGCAGCTGACAATGCTTGCATATGTGAGACAATCGAATGCGTATGTATCGGCAGCGCATCCCATCACCGTTCGTACATTGGCTGAAATTACCATGAAAATTATTTACTTGGGCTTTGCGGCGGCTGCTGTCACTGTGGTCGCTTTGTTTTCTTTCGTTTTCGACGAAAATGCCTGTACTAGACTGCAATGCAACCGTCGTTGTTTTATGTACAGCCACATCAAGCCTCATCTACATCATCAACATGCCAGCCACCATTACATATGTAACACCAGGCCATACATAATGCCAGGCCATTTACCACTGTTATTTTCTATCAGTCAATGTTGATTTCGCTTTCTTTGGGAATATAAAAGAAGCGGCACGGAATTTTACAGTTACCATTCTCTATCGAAAGGTGGTTCATAAAACGTACAAACCAATTCGAGTCAGTATTTCGTGTTGCACATTTTCAACGTTCATTTCTCATACACGCCAAATTCAGTTTCAACAGTTTTGTTTAATTAAATTTAATAAATTTTAAAGTAAAAAGAAAAAGAATTAGAACAAAAATTAAAATGGCATTCAAGGTAAAATTGTGTTGTTTTGTAGTTGGTTAAGCTGAGTGTTTGAATATCGATCGGGGCGAGAGTGAGTGAAAGAATTTAGAATCCGTCGCGAATCATCAAAGTAACGGTTGTGTTGCCCCAAGAAAACCGAAAAATACGGAAAGAAACCCGCTCCAAGGATTACCGTCGGTCGCCAATTGGTGGTGTCATCGCTTCGAAGATCATCCACTCGTGCATTACACCACAAGCAACACGTCGATTTGCATCGATCAGCCGATCATTCTAACGGTTTTTCTCGATCTCAAACATTTGAACGTTCGAAAATTCGTTGTGGTGTATAACTTCAAGGCGATTTATTCATTACCGTTTGGCAGTGAGTGAACTGATCGCTGACGGCCATTGCATAAATGCAGTCACATCGGAAATTGCACTTTCAAAACCACACTATTGTTCAATGTAACGGTTTCATTTTTCGGTGAAAGAACAAATTATCCACCGTTTTTTTTTTCGTCTTCATTTTTGTTTTCCTTCCGAATTGGAATATTTCGTAACGGAACATTCACATTGTGCAGTGCGCAATGCGATTCACCAAATCGAGTATTTCACTTTCGATATCGATACCATTGAGCTCGTCGCTTGCATTGATTGCGATTGAACTGATACGCAAACTGAAGAGAGGAAAAAAACATGGAAGTCGAGCGATAAACATCGAAGAGTATTCAATTTAAAAACAATGCTTAATTGAATATCAATGGGAAACGAGAGGCATTAACATAATTTAAAGTTCAAAAACCGCACCGTCAGACGATCACCAAATGAAAAGAAAGAAAAATGAGCATTTTAATCCGACGCGAAAACGCGTACGTTCGATTGGATTAGAGATGCATTCGCAATTATATGTTGTGTGATGCACAGCCGCGTGCTGGCTGCTAACTGGTTACTGTAGGCAATCTGTGTGCGAGCGCGCATCACTTTCTCAATAAAATATGGTATTTTCATTCAAACAAACCAGCCCAGCCACCCATTCCGTTCGATTTGATCAGGTTTTTCCTTTCGTTCGCTTCTCTCAAATGACTTCGATTACAATTTACGATTTCAATGAACTCTGCAGCATTTCACATTGCATAATTTCCACGGGGTGATTTGCGCAGATTGAACGTCTCGTCGCATCTAAACTCATCTCACCAGGGATTTTCCATTGAGTTTTGCCGAACTCTTGCGCAAGACAACGACACTCTTTTGGATGGAACCACCAAAAATGCGATTTGCTCTGGCCGAATGTTGGTGTAACGGTGTAAGCAGTTGAACGGTTGTTTCAACAATCGCATGCACATTGTCTTAAAACCAAAAAAATTAATTCCATTTCAGAAGATAATCGACAAATCGGTCCATTCATTCGTTGAGTTGCTCAATCGATTGTGGCGCGTGCGCGCGCATACCGTGCCGCGTGAACTAAATTGCGTAAACCCCGAAAATGATGCAAAAAAAAAAAAATGTAAATCGCATCCATCATTGCGATGCGGTCGGGTATTGTACAACATTCCGCAATTGTCAGCGATCGTTCTGACAATTGAATTAATTGATTTTCGTCAGTCTAAGAGAGCCATCAACCGCAAATGGCATGAATTCAAAGCGTGACAAATGCATCAACCGAAAATGACATGACGATTGTTGGTGATTTGTGTGTCATCGATGCCAAACTGAAACGCATGCATTGACATAATCATTTGCAATGAAAATGTCGCAATCGATGATAACGATATCCGCATCGAACCAAATAATCGATTCAATTGAGGAAAATGCCTACATTTCACCCGAAGAAATCACCGTCTACGGGTATTTCCATTCAATTTGGCGTTCCATCGGCGGTTTACATAAACATTTCAAATGTAACACATCATCGCATTGTCGCGAATGCGACAAAGCTTCCGTGAAATGTAATCACAACGATGATATCGAATGAACGATTCCGATTCAGATGCTGTCGCTGGCCGCTTGCCGTTGAAGCCGTAAAGTTGAAAACAATGGCAGTAATTCAGTCGACCATTCAACCGCAGCAACATCCGAATGGCACCAGCGGGTCTTCCCATTCCTCCCATTTCATTTTCTTCGTAATTACAGTACTTGGTGGCGAACCAATCATTTATCTACCGCAATAGAATTACGTAAAAAAGAAGAAAAAAATGAAGACAAACAAAAACATTCCAAATTGGACGAAACGATCGCGTCGCATTAGCATTTTATCGAACTCATAACAATCATGATGCGACTGAGCAAATCTCTGCCAAGTCAATGGAAAACTGGTATAAATTTCTTTCATCCGGCGGTGCATATTGCATCGCTACGATCCAAAATACCGATGCATTTCTTTCTCAAAGGCGAAACGAAGAAAAGTTATTCAATGAAAATCACAACGAGGAATGTCACTGCGTATGATCTCGACCGGTGCGTCGATGCTTCGCCCATTGCATTCAATTACGTTTACATTGCCATGTGATTATCCGCGCCACACCACTTGAACGCGATCATATCAATGACGCCTCATCACAGTGGCAAATGAAAGTGAACTTGTCTATTGACTATTAAGCGCTTCACCGTTTTGTTTTCTTGTTTGTTTCTCCTCTCTTTTTGGTCTTTCTTTTCTGTGCTGCGCTTGAACACTAAACACCGGTTCGTGTGCCGTTTCAACTGGTTTTGCCCGTTTCATCAGCAATCGCATAATCACCGCAATGACATATCAGATTCTATGCTGTATGCATTTGAATGTCTGTCTGATGATGGTCAATAGTCAGTGTGCGACGGTTGCGAAACATGACAATTGCGGATAACATCAATCCAAATGACGACGACATATGTGATTGTGTGCTGTGTCGAACGATACGCGCAAATCATAAAAATAAAATGTTTTATAATGAAAGTTTTTCTCCGTTCGAGAAACGATTTATTGTCGATGTAATCGAGAAGTTGATCCGGTCATTTGTTGCTAATCCAATATCCAGTCGCGATTTGAATGATGACGATTGGACCTAGTCGTCTCAGTGACCCGACCGGCTTAGCCTGGTGAATTTCTATCACCTGTTGGCCGTATCATCGTGGTCGGCAATCGTTATCACCGTCGGCATGCAAAATTTTCACTTGGTCAACAACAACAAATACCGCATGGGAGATTAACATCATTGACGATTTCATCGCGACGTGATTTTCCAATCCTCTCGTTCTCCATCATATGCAATTGCCATTTCTAGTTTCACTGAACGACTAATTAAATGTTGCCGCTGTTGTTGCGGCTGTTGTTGTTTCACCACTTTTGCTTTCCGATGCAACATTGTTTGCATCGTTTGTCGACCGATGATTGACCGATGGAAAGTGTTTTTTTCTTCTTTTTCTTTTTTCTTTTTTATTTTTTATTTTTTCCCCGTTTTACCAGCCCATTTCATATTGTATTATTCATTTCTGTCCGTTGCTTGTCGATCATTTACTGAATCATTATTCAAATTGTGTGTGTACAACCGTTTAGCGTTCGTTTGATTTAGATGAGGTTCATTAATCTGATTTTTCTCGTTTTGTTTTTCTCAATTTTTTTTTAGTTTTTAGTTGTTTTAGCATCAATTTTATACTGCTCGGTATTTGTTGCCGCATATCCAGGCTATGATCAATATCATTACGATGAACATGATGTCAGCTCACACAATGACGGCTATGAAGGAACGAATTTCCATCCGATTGTTGCGTCACAGCGATTAGGACATGAATTGCATCATCACGATGAGGATGAACATGTTGATTATTACGTAAGTGGACAACTCTTCATCGAACTCATATGTTTTTCTTGCTGAGGAGGAGTCGCTCAATAAAAATCTATATGATTTCAGGCACCACCAAAATACGCCTTCAAATACGGCGTCAACGATTATCACACCGGTGATGTGAAATCCCAACACGAGACCCGTGACGGTGATGTGGTCAAGGGTCAATATTCCTTAGTTGAACCAGATGGTTCAATCCGAACAGTGGACTACACAGCCGACAAGCACAGTGGCTTCAATGCTGTCGTGCACAAAACGGCTCCAATTCACTCCGGCCACAACGAACATTCCCATTACTGAACCGTCCCTCATCCAGCCAACCATATCTAACTCTCAATCTCCAGCAATCAAAAAGAAAATAAAAACGAAAGAGAAAGAAAAAAAACAATTCAACCTTCTGATATTATTATTTGTTTTATTTAATTTAAGGAGTGTTTTTTTTCAAAAAGAAAATAAAAACGAAAGAGAAAGAAAAAAAACAATTCAACCTTCTGATATTATTATTTGTTTTATTCAAGAGTGTTTATACCAAATAATAAAGAGGAAAACACCGTTGTTTTCAAATTTAAAAATTTGCATTTTTCGTTAGAGATATATTTTCCACTCTGTGAGTTTGTTTTTTTGTGGCCATGATGGATTTTCGCGCGCCAAGGCAAACGATACAATGCCGGCGCGCATGGTGTTCATGTGCTCTTGAGTTGATTGAGGGCCCCATTGCACTCTGTGCAACGTGTCATTTGCAACCATTCTGTTTCGATACATTCCTATGGCTGTTTGATGGATCGTGATATTATTAAACAATAATTCGTCATTCGTTTATTTATTGCTAGGCATTTTCCGAAATCGTATAATCGCTTTGACATTTTTGCATAAATTAGATTTGGAGATTTGGACGACGAAGACGACGAATTGATTTGGTTCGATGTCAAATCGATACACGACAAATGCGCCCGCCGTTTCATTAGCCATTTCGCATTCTATTGCACAATGATCGATTCGAACGCCGTCTTTCTTTCGAAAATATTTATCTCAATTATTGTAATTATTTTGGTTTTTTTTGCTTTCAATTTCCATCAGAGGAAGGACGAGGGGAACCCTTTCTGCTATTAGAATGCCCTTCGCTCCGATGCAGGTTCCTCCTCAATATTAATTTGAAAGTTGAAATTCCTTTGCTTCGTCATGAAGCCTACAAGCGAACAAGTACCGATCAAGTGTTGCTTTGCGGAATTCATTCACGAAGCGCCGAGAGTGAGATATTTATTTGGGAGACATGTCAAGCTCAACGTCCGATTCGCAGGCGATCTTAATTTTGTAGAGCTTTTCGGGCGTAGTCTACCCACTGGCGTTAATCGACGCACAGAGTGGTCGATAGCAACATCGATCAAAATTACCTGAGAAACACCTCACCTGAAAGCTTCAAACATCAACTCAATTCAAGCTTCGCAGAGTCGATTAATGATTTGATCAATGCTTAGTACATATCAGGGTTCACACAGAGCATTAATCTCATAATTACCGCATTCCGTTCCTTTCGCGAGTTCAAATCGTTGAAGAAGAAAAAGCGATAATTTCAAGGTTCGAGCAATTTCTCAAGATTGCCAACAATACGGTCAATATTTCGGTGGAGCATTGCACCACCAAAACGAAATAGGTCATTTATTTCGCTCCGTCTGAATGTGCGCAAACACCTCACCGAAGCCGAATATAAAATTTCAAAATGTGTATCAAATGTGCGGTTGAAAGTCAAGAAATTATGAAAAAAAGAAACAAAACAAAACACGAAAAAAACGGAATGGGCCGAATCGGATCGCTTTTAAAATGCATGCCAGGCGGTCGTGGTGTACGCTATGGCTGTGTGCAGCGTGCATGTAATTGGCGCATTAGTTGAAAGGAACGAGTTCGTTCTTGATGAGGCAATGCTAGAACAAAGCGGCGCTCAGTGTCGGTCAACGGCGTTATCAACTCACTGATTTTCTATTGAAATGGTCACCCTGACGCAGATGACAATCGCCCAAGTAACTCAACACCCGTGGTTCCAACTGAACGAAGACGTTGTTTGCATTCAAAATGACTTCGTATAAAAGCATTCGAAATTGTCATTCAAGCCATAATCACATCAACCATTAATCACACCAAGTCTCATCAAAAAAGCCAGCTCCAGCAAAATGTCTTCAGCTAAAGTAATCAGCGCATTTTCCTAGAATTGTCGATCGGAAAAAAATAATTTTCCTAAAATTTGTTTTGCAGATTGTCGCGTTCGTTGCCATTTTTGGATTTGTCAGCGCAGCAGCCAGTCCATTGAACGGCCTCGACGGCGATTACCATGTGAGTAAATCGATAATTCCGAGTAAAGCACGAATTCTAATGGAAATTCATCCAAGCAGAGCTACCCGCAATATTCGTATAATTACGGTGTGAACGACGACTTAACTGGCGATGTGAAATCCCAGCACGAAACCCGTGATGGTGACGTTGTCAAAGGTCAGTATTCGTTGGTCGAGCCCGATGGTTCAGTGCGCGTTGTCGACTACCATGCCGACAACTGGAACGGTTTCAATGCCATCGTCTCGAAAAGTGGACCATCATTGCATCCAGCCCAAGTGTTGGTTCGCGCCAATCCAGTTGTGACCGTTGCTGCAGCCCAACAAACACCAGCTGGTGTCCAAGTGGCTCATCATGTCTTGGCCGGACCACAGTTGATTGCTCGCACACCGGCCTCCACCGTTGAATACGTTGGACGTCAACAACAATACCAGCCATATAGTTCGATTTCATACGGCTACAATGCAAACGGGCATCTCTGGTAAATTTGTCAATGACGCACCAGCACCCACCGACTACTCAGACACGGACCGCGACACACTCATTTGGCATTCATTGCAATTTTTTTTTCGCGAAAATGAAAATGAAAATGAAACTCAACCAACCAATGTTGAACATTGTGTTGAACATTCAGCGAGAGTCATGAATAAATTTTGTTAGAATTTGAAAATAAAAAAAAAATGAAAAAAAAACAGGCGCTGATTGTTTTGCTGGACCGACGGTCCAATTGCTATTCTTTCGAAAGCACGATCTACGAGCCATTGTTATTGTCTCGCTGCCACTGCCACCGCCATCGTCGTTGTCGCTAGTTTTTTGTTACGTTTCTACTTCGCTCTTCTCAAATTTTCTGTTCACCACTTCGAGCCCCTCCGCAATGTACGTTCTTGAATTTTAATTGTTCGATAAAATTCATTAAATGTCATTTCTTTGTTGTGCGAGTTTTTGATGGAAAATCTCATGAATTTGAATTTCAAATGACGTCCACCAAACCGCGGCGAGACAATGAATTGTGTTAATTATGGTATGTGAACATCGTGTTAGATTTCATTGACACAAAAGACGACGAATTTTTGCCTGCGAGAGATAATTAATTTTTCATAATTCATAATTCAATTCATAATCTGCTTGAAACAGAATCAAATGTTCTTCATGCCTTTGGCGGTTGGTTGTCATGTTTTTTTTCTTCATTACATCGCCTTTATTATTTGGCTCAGATAGACCGGGCGCGCGTGTGCACACAAAGAACCCAACAAAAAGTTCCGATTTTTTCGGCATTATAATGAATGTTTTGTCGATTAATCGCTCAGAGCGTGGTCGTTAAATTGTCTTTGAGGTCATTTTGTTCAACCAAATAACAATGCGATCAATCCGATTATTCCAAATCGATAATTTAACGAAAAAAGTTTTCTGTTTGAACATGTTCAACAGCGAATAGAATGAAGTGGTGGGTCCTTCAGTGTGTCATTAGAATGGCTGCAAGTTTGATGTGTGTGACGACACACTCGTTGCCACTTTAATTATGTTCCGACAGTCGAATTGATCAGATCTGACAGGCCCTTTTATGAAGTCGTGCGGAGGAATGCGTGTTCAAGCAGTGAGCAATGGCGATGATGAGGGCGTCTAATGTTATAATGTCGAATAAGTGGCCAAAGTTCTGCTTTGAGCTGGCCTGAATCAAGGTTGATTCTGTTGGTTGAATATGACCGAGAGATAGGAACGCTTGATCACCACCTCATCGATTCTGAGACCATGTTTTCCTCATTCATCGATTCATCGATAGTTTTAAGGTCCACGCCAACACCGGATAACAATGAAAAATTAATGAATAAATCGAAATCGGTGTAACAATTTGCATATTTCAAAGCAAACATCAATACAAATTTAACCTTTGCCGATTGCAATATTTCAATTAAAAACCGAAAAAAAAGAAAAACACACAGCATCACGCACAGTACACGCATTGAACGCAGTGCCCGCCTTATGTAATGGTCGTCGTCTTGATCGTCGTCGCTGTAACTTTAATGCGTTTTTTCATTCGTTTCTCTTCTCTTCTCAAAAAAAAAAAAATAAATAAAAAAAATCGAAGTTCAATCCCATTTATCTTGTTTTTGTTAGCCCTGTTTGTTGATGCTGCTATTATTTGTATTTGCGGTCTATGATTTTGGATGGATCATTCCCATTCACGTTGAATGCAGCATTCATTCGCCATTCCGTATGGAATTTTGATCTTTAAGATCTATTTATTACACATGAAATTTATTGTTCATTTTCCATTTCATTCTAATGTGTGTAATCATTGCGCGAAGTTGTGTGTTTCGTTGCGTTGGCCGTGCGATGCGATTGCAGCGTTTTCTTGTGAATCTGGATGGTTGATGAGTGGAGTATGGGTATTGCGCACTGGTAATGCGGGCAACGAGATCACACCGAATCATCTCTGAATGGCAGCCCAGCAGTTGTCTCAGTGGCTAACGATACAACGTCCGCAAGCGTAAGCCTACGCAGCATTAGCTATGGGCCTCTTGAAGTGGCAATAATTAGTATTGCGTTGAATGATGGAATCTAATAAAGCTGTCTCATTAACACACTGGGCTTTGCCGCGCAATATTTATTATTGCCCGCCGTACGTGTGAAATTATGAGATGAAATTTTGGTCTGAAGAAAAGAATTGGACTGACACAAGACAATGATAAAAATGAGTGAATGAAAGAACTTCGATTGCGACCAGTATTTCGTATTCGTCATTTGCATGTCGGTCTGCGTTCGTTCAATATTCTAGCCAGCAACCGTTTGACTACCGCACCAGCATCAATCACAGCATCATTAGCTCCGGGAACAGCACTCGCATTAGTCTATCCTAACGAGTTCCATATAACTTACATTCAAAGGTTCAATTCTTGCATTAAAAGTTTCTAATTTGATGTTTGTTTCTCGCTTGAGGAAATGCCAAATGGAATTGTGCCGGCGCTCAATAAAACCGACACACCACAAACACCCAAACGGACCGTCGATCACCAACAACCAACAACCAAGAACCACCGCCACAACAATGCAACGCCAACCGCATAAATGAATAATAAAAGCAATAACAACAACAACACAAAAAAAAATGAAGTTAAAAAGGCAAAAAAAGCAATTTTAATTTGATGCTATTTATCGTGTGGATTAGGACTCAGAAAAATCCACACGAAGAAATATTCAATTCCATTTCGGTGGAATAATGGGTCTAGTCACACCGTTTCCATTCGCCAATGGTCGGAATCGGTGGATTGTGTATTGTTGGGAGCATTATGATTGGCCGACCAATTTCAATTCACATTATGTGATGTTGCCTAAGAGTTCTCTCGGTATCATGCACTGGCGGAGCGATCAGTGCGCCGTGCGCCAGCAACAGCAGCATCACCGTTGCTTTCGTTGTCGTCGTCGTCGTTGTCGTCGTCTTCATCGTTGGCTGCAGCACCAGAAACACAATTGCGGTTTTATATCAATGCCAGAATGGAACGAAAAAGAAGGCTTTTCATGTTTTTTCCGTTTCTCTCTCTTTCTTGGCTGTTTTTTTTCGTAAAACGACGAAAGGAATAAAATATATAATTTGATGAATGAAGGTCGTGCTTTTGTTTTCATTGATACAGTTTTTTTTGTCTTGGTTGGCATCGCTGTCGTGGTCGTCGTCACCGTCATCGCTGTGTCGTAGCCATGTGCTTGGTCGGTTTCTTTTTTCGGCTGAAAACACCGAAACTCCGCTGGTACGAAACTTTTACCGTGCACGGCTTGCCGTCTTGTCACTTGTCCGTCTCCAAACAGTCAGCAAAACGTAAATCGTCATAATCTGGCGGTTGTGCATTGTCTTGCGTTGAGGTTGAATAATTTGATTACAATTAAAATATTTGTTTTTCATCTGACGACTGTGGCGGAATAGCCGTCAACAAGCGGTGCACATGAAAACCATGAAGATCATGAATGATGCCCATAAAGATAAGTGTGATGTATGTGACACCCAGGGGCCGTGGTCTTGGCTGTGAAACATGATTTCTACTGACGTCAAAGCGGCATGAAAAACGTGTGTAATTTTGCATTAAACGTAAATAACCGAAAAGTCGATCAAACAGTTTCAATGTTTGTTTTGTCATTGTGCGACGGAGCGATTGTGTTTTCCACGATGATTTGAGAAAATCCACATGGTGATGATGATGTCTTCAACGGTTGAGAAATGACTCAAGAAAAGCCTCGACGGAATTCTAATCGAAAATCATCGAAAAATATTCGTTTCACCTCACAAGAATGTGATGGTCAATCTTTTTGGCGAACGGTTCGGATCGAAGCACGACAATGTGGTCTGTTTGCTTTGTTGGCGGTTAAACGATCGAACGATCACGAAAAATGATTTCATTTTCGTGATAATATACAAAAAACATATTTAATTGATTTTTTCTGCTTTTTCGCGCGATTGAATGTCGAGTCGGTTTGCGGTGGCGGCCACACCAGAATTGCGGGTGCCCATAAAGACCATGAAGCCGAACTCAATTGACGATTTCAGTTAAACTTTACCTACTTATGCCTACTATTGATGTTGTTGTTGTTGTTTTTGTTGTTGTTGCAGTTGGTCGCTGCTGTTGTTGCCATCGTTGGTTACTGTTGATTAGCAAATTTCATCGCAATAGTAAATTGTGTAAAATACCATTAAAACGAAATTGAATGAGTGTTCTTACGACAGTGTCACAATTGCCGGTTGGTCAGTTGGCCACTCTGGCGGTCTATCGACCGCAATATTTTTTTTCGCTTTAGGTTTTTCTTCAAAAATTAACGATATTGTCATCGTGTCGCACTCAAGTTGTTTTATTATAT
>JANSTV010138702.1:0-17265 GCA_027564135.1 Lestremia cinerea
ATGAGTCACAGACACAATGAATTCAAATTGGTCAGTTGATGTGTTTTCGGGCGGATCTTCAATGCGATGACCGCAGCGAAAGATCCAACAGCAGACACAGAGATAAGATCGTCGTCATTAGCCTGTCGGACAACACAAAAAATAGTCCAAGTCCGTAATGGCTATTCGGTCTATTCATTCGCCTGAAATATGCTAATTGGCGCATTTGGTGTGTTGAAAAGATATTTTCGCATTGTTTCGTTATCGAAATATATGCCCGAAATGATGTGTTGGAAGCGTCTCATTGAATGGACTCGTCTGGTGCATTTAGTGCGCTTTGCGAGCTTCTCTTTTTTGAAATGGTCAATGCCTGGTTTTCAACAGGAACAATCTAATGGAGTGGCTTACGTTCAAATCATCAACCGTCGCTCAGAATCTTTATTGCAGTCGAAATCCAATTCCACTACCAAAAAACCGAAGGAAAAAAAACATTTTCCAAATATTTCGTTCGATTGTTCAAAGACCATTAAATTCTTCTTTCAAAATCATCCACCCGTGTAATGTTTCGTAATAAATGCTATTTTCTATGCTTATTACGACAGAAGAAGAAGAGAGAGCGCTTAGAGTGATGATGATGATGATGATGATGTACATATTTCGTCTCATTGTTCATCGTCGATTCCTCTTCACTCGATTCAAATCGAAATGTCGGTTCTATTTTTCGTTTATTTCGAAATGATAACAAAACAACGCAAGTCGACGGCATTTACGGAACTAAAAGCAAAAGGAAGGCAACTTTGATTCGAGTGTGTACACAGATTGGAGACACGATGGTCGCGGTTCATCGGAATAACAATGCCATTGCGGCTGATGTGACGAACGGATTTTGCGCCAGAATGCGTGACGAATGACAAAGCGAGCGCCGAATAACAATTAATCAATAATTACCGTCATTATCGACAACGTGATTTGACCATATTGAAATTGGCGTCGCCAAAGTGGTGAAGGCGTGTATGCGATTCGCATCACATCAACGGCAATTCAATCGTTTGCTTGCCTGTCGCCTGTCTTGCTCTCAGAGAATACTGTTCCGATTCTGATGATGAAAGTGATTGTGTTTGTCAGCGAGCAATCGAAATGAATCATTTTCAAAACAAACAAAATCGTCTCGAGCAGCGACATTTGAGTTATGATTTCTGTGTTCTTATTTTTTTTGTTTATTTCCTTTGTTCGAGAGAAACAAACAAAATTTGGAAGTTGATATCGGGAAACAAATCGTCCCAAAAAAAAATTCTGATTTTTTTACAAAATTTAAAAACTATCCGCAATGAACAGCAACGAGCCACCTTCCAGGACCAACACAAGGGCCAGAGAAAACAGAGTTGAATGAACAAAAGCCTTTTCGGATTTGAATACCGCTCTCTTCGAAACGAACACTGCGAATGTTGGATCTCAACTGAGGAGTCACATGAGCGTCCACAATATTCATTGGTGATTTCTTATCAAGTCATCTCATTTCACGCCTCCAAATCGGAATGACTCATGAATTGATTCGCATTCCTTGCGGTTCGTATCGCATTTCTCTCGTCTTCTTTCATCGTCTTGAAGGAATCCAATCAGCGTGCCCATGTTCTTGACCAAGGGACTAATTCAAGCCACTGGGCTTCTTTGTGGCATCAACTCGATGTCTCAAATCGAATCGACTGACAACAATGAAGACAACACACAACAGGAACCGTCCGACGAGACAATAATACTCTAAATGCCATTGATATAACCATCTATCGGCCGGAATAATGGCATAACAATTATTTTGAATAGAAAAAGTGAATGATATTTGCCATTGTTCCATTATTATCGATTCGTTATGGCGCACACGATTTGAATGCGTGTCCAATGTGCGAGTGTGAGTGCGTGTCGGAGAGTAAGACAAATGAAAAAATGATTTTCTTCCTGAAATTTCGGTTCGATTTCGATTCGGACTGGCTTGACCGATCGGTTGCAGTGCTCCATTCACGTCGATGGCACGTTCACTGGTCGAACTGATGCGACATCCGGACGAGCGCCATTCGCTGTCTTTCATCGATTCTTGTTGGGCCCGAGTAAACGTGGAACGCTTATCGGTCATGTAATTCGGAGAAAGTTTTTTTTTATTTTTTTGAAAAATTGCTCATTGAAATGCTTTTCATCGCTTAAACACGCGTATGAATTCGCTGCATAATCATTGAAATGCCGCCGAGTATCGTCTCTTGATGTCGCGCCTGGCAAAGGCATTCAGGTTATTTGCTTGGCTCGATGAGAGCCGACATTATCAACGTGCAATTGTCGCGCGTAAGGAACGCTCATCGGCCACCGGTGTTGGGCTTAATTGTGTGTGCGAGTGTCTCTACGCTGCTGCCACTGCTGAGCACATTGAAATGTTAAGGAGTCTGTTGCGATAACCAGCATAACAGTTATGCTGATGCTGTATCCAGTACCATCATCATTCTATGTATTTCGATTAAATATTATGCAAGACACGCATTACACACATAAATAATTTTTGCACGATTTTTCGGTATTATGGCAACAGCAGCCGCAGCCCGCAACACACATACACAAGCACAAAGGTGGTCGAGGTACTGAATGATGACGTGAAATTTCAATGGAAATCATGTACTGGGTTCGACGATGGCAGCGGCGGTGGTAGTGGTGACGGCGGCGGCAGCAACAGCAACGACGGCGATGGCGATGTTGATAGATGCGACGATAATGTTAAATATGTACGGCGTGTAGATTTGCGCGCGAGCGACCATCATGCCGTTGATTGACTACGGAAGCAATATTTACGCAAACAAATATAAAAATATGTTTTCGCTGACGGTCTGTTTCTCGTTTTTTTTTTGTCTTTTTCTCTTTTTTCATTTTTTTTTCTCTTTTCATTCAGTTTGGCCTGATTTTTCCCTTTTTTGTACATTTATCGGGTTTTTGTCCGTAAACTGTTTTCAAATTCGAATAAATTATCTTTTAGTTAGCGAATAAGTGTAGCGACCGCAGTGGCGAGAAACTAAAAAAAAAAAAAAACGATAAAAAAACGAGAGAAAAATGTTGTAGATCTTTTGTTTAAACGTTTTCATTTATTTTTCTGTTGATTTCGATGGATTCGGTTCGTTTTATTGGTTTGCCTTTATTTTTCCGTGCGTTCACGTGTTGTTGTTGGCGCCGATGCCATACACGCGTAAGGATTGCATTTCATATTTGGTTTCTTTTGCTGTTTTTTTTTCGATTTTTTTTTAAAATGTTTCATTTTATTTTTTACGCTGACTTTCGGTTAATATTCAGATCGCAATGTAATTTTCGTTCATTTTTTCTGTTTGTTTGTTGATTCGACTTTTTCCGGTTTTATGTGTTTTTTTTTGTTGGTTCCTCGCCAGCACGCGTGCTTTCATTCGAAACGGCAAAAAAGAGCTGACATGAACCAACAACAACAACAAGCGAACAACGAAAAACGGACACACAACAGAGTCAACAGATTTTGCGCACAAAAGGTTCATGAAATTTATGCAAACCTCTCGTTGGATGATATTGTTTTATCAATTGAGAGTGGGCGTCATAAAAACTGATTTCGCAATGAACACTGTGACGATGAGCTCTTTTTTGCGTTGTCGTCGGCGGCGACAACGATGAAAGATCAATGCACTTGACTGTGATTCAATTCGAAGGATGCGAAATGCGAATGCATTTGGGAGTAGCGAGGAGGAAGAAAGGGGGGATGGGGCGGAAGACAAAAACCACGAAATCAATAAAATCAAATTGGGATGCTCGGGGCTGTGCTGAGGCTAACCAATTGCATATCAGAACTGTCCCGGCCAATAAGCCGTGCCGTAACTATGGGGAACAATCATCGAGCAATTTACTTATAAAACGAATTAAAACTGTCTATCACGTATTCAGCATAGATGCACAGTTCATCCGAAAACCAAATGAATGAACGAATGAATTGTTCCAAATCTTCCGGTAGATGGTTGCTAACGAACAGCCATCAGTACAACGTAACGTTTGTACAACACACAGCATGAATTGCATACAGTTCGATAGCTTTACCCAAACGAGCAGCATCCCGACCAATTCAATGCACATGGAAGATAATTTTCAATTGTGTTCCGCACACAGTCTCGCATGCCAGCCAAGCCAAACAGCCAATCGACCAGCAAAGAGAGTCGTACGCTGATAAGCACACCAATACCAACACACAAACACACACAAACACACACAAGCACACATAGCGTACAGTCGTACCAGATCGTAGCAACCATGCACAATGCGAAGATTTAAATAAATTTAACATTAGAATACAAAAATGTTATGAATAACTAATGATGCATATTTCGTAATGTATTGCATTATTTTCGTCTGCAATCCGAGTGTACGTACGAGTATATACATGACATTATGTCAATGTAATGCATCTGCTTGATTCGATGAATGCGTCTTCTCAACGACAAATGGTTTTCACATGCAAAATCACCGAAAACTGAGAATTCTTAACAATTTTCGTATTTTGAAATCAAATCATCGTTTCGAAACTCAAAGTTGTCTACGTTTTCATCATCGTTTTCTTCGACTTTGCCATTACCATCAGTCGAGTATTACTAGGCATTTGCGAAGAAGATTCTATTTCCAACAAACAATGCAAACGAACAAACGAACAAACGAACCGAATCAAATGAAACGAACCAGCCATCATCGTCATCATGATAATAATGCTGAGTTGAGCCAGTCTTTGATTTCGTGAATTTCCAATTGATGTATTTTTGAAGAATTTCCTTTGAAAATTCCCTACTTGGTGACTTCATCCCATTGCCATAACCCGCACACACCCACCCGCGCCCAGACACACAAGCCAAATTGGAATGTAACAATAGATGAAAATTCGAAAATTGCTCGCACATTGGTCGTAAAATGTCAATTGAATCAGAGCCAGAGTCAGAATCAGTGTTAAATGGTCGTCCTCGTGAAAATGGCCGTTTGAAATGTTTGATATTTTGACATAATTCGAACAATTGCCGAGTCCAAAACATCGTTAATCGTTAATTTGACCTTAATGATGAGCAATGCAACACACCAAGCCGGAGCTGTGTGCGATGTTGATTTTTTCCCGGCGGACCGATGATTGACTCGATTGTATAATGAAATTGACCTTTGCTATGTGCCTCATCTGCCGTCTCTGTTCCGATGAAAGCGATCATTGCAGGCGGCCGGGCCGACACTGGGAAACGATCAAATTTATCGTTATTCCGTCTCGATATTTTGACACTCACATACTGAGCGTTGTGCGGCTGGGAAATTTCCTCCCGGATTTCATCTGCTGGCTCATCCGAAGAAAACGCCGCAGGAAAAATGATGGAATCATTTTCACACAACGATTGCGATCGGAGTGGAATTGACTTTTCACATTTTTCCAATGAATTTCGATGAATGATTTGTTTGAGAATTCGTGGAGTGTGTGTGTGTGTGTGTAACAAATGTCAAATGATGTATTTTGAAAATGGAAATCGTGGCAAACAGCCATCGGCATGACGACACACCGAGACATGAGAATGATTCACCGAAGGCCATTTCAAGTGAATAATTCATCGACAGATGTTCGAAACAGTTGACAATTATTGTGGATGAACTGGTCAGGCGAGCCTCTTGAGTTGCACCGATTCTGAATCGGAGATCGTTTTCAAATCGTTACTGTCGAACGGTCACTTGTGAAAACGCATAACGTACACGATTAATTCAAACACATTTCACTCGAGAATTCAAGAGGAGAGCAGCGCGTCCAATGCCACGCCATAGCATTATGGATTCTCTCAATTAATTATATTTCATTCGGATTTGGGACTGGTCGTGAATTGCTTGCTCTCTTGGTCCCATTTGAATGGATTTCAGATCCGATGAGTTTGACGGCTTGTAATGCATGACGCACGATATCCAAATCGATGCCAAGAAGTAACCCATTAGTTGAATGAAGTGTGCACTGTAATTACTCTCGTTCTCGTCGTTTGGACGTGGTGAATTCAACGCTGATGAAATTTATTGCATTTTGCGTAACTTTATGAAAGTGTCGAACGGGAAAAACTAACAGAATTACGGAAGGAATGGAAAAGTGGCAGCGGCGGGAGTGTCGGTGAGGACTCTCGGAGGAGGGCGCCCATTAGATAATTTATCAAGTGTCGTCTCACTGGTGCTCTTCCGAATGACGCTAATTTCGGAATGGCTCACCAGTGTCGCGATCATTCACTGGCCATTTTCTCACATTATTATGATTGATTGAGCCGGTTTATAATCGTCCCTTTTCTCGTTAAAGTGCCATTCGCCCGTCGATTGTGTCATTCGCACACTCGCACTCGTTACGATTTCTAACAAAACAATTTCCCATTTTCATTTTTCATTGCAGTGCCAAACAAGCCGCTCAATTTAACCGTACTTGAAGTAACATCGACAACAATAAAAATAGCTTGGCGCGAACCGGCAAAACTAAGTGGCGTCATAATGGGTTATCGTGTTTTTTACATTCATCAAAACCAAACGTATTTCGCAACGATTCGCAGCAATGCCGAGTTCATCACACACGTCTTATCCGATTTGCGTAAGTTCATTTCGATGGTCGATCGATCCGATGGCACCATGTACTCATCGTTTCGATTTTCTGCTCCCGCAAAAACAGGACCCTACTCCGAATACAAGATATCGGTGAAGGCATTCACATGGAAGAACGAAGGCGAAGCGTGCGATGCGATATCCCAACGCACCGACATCAGCGGCCCCAGTCCGCCGATCGTAGTCAATTTAACGTGTCATGTGCAAGATGCATTGTATTTGCGATGGAAACGACCGCTCGAATATTACAACAGTATTGATTTCTACATAATTAGTTTCCGCAGTGTGGCTCAAAAGGAATTCCAGGAGATTCAATTTAATGCGTCTGCAGCGCATTTGGAAACTGCGGTAAGTGGATGGCTTTCGGTTCGATTCCATCCGGCGCGGATTGGTTTGGCGTTTGTGTTGTGTTGCCGTGTTGCCGGCGCTCGAATCGATTAACTTTTTTCCGACCAATTCTTCCTAATGAATGTTCATCGGTGGCTACACACACACACACACACACACACACGCACGATCAACCGAACAGGAATTTCAGTTTTCCAAATTGGCTTATTTCGAAATCAAACACACCCAGCCCAATCGCACCACGTATTAGACCGACTGAGCCGGGCCACTATAAACCTTATCTATAAATCCATTCGAATATAAATTAAACGAAAATGAAAATAGATTTCAATTTTCTCGGCTCGGCTTTTCTCCGGCTTTTTTGCCTCAAAATGTTTTTTTTTCGGGTTGTTTGGCTTCGAATTTTCCATTCGATGTGGCTTTTTGCACATTCATTTTTTCTCATCGCCTCTTTTTGCAGATGGTATTGCCAAATTTAACCACAAATACTATTTATGAAGTTAAAGTTCGTGCAGCATCAATAAGTACAATAAATCCACGGCAAATAATACTTGGCTCGTATTCAGAACCGAAAAAGGTAAATATGAAAATATTATTGGCAAAAAGTCGATAAATTGCCATTGGGCCTGCCCCAAAACAGAATCAAAAAAAAAAAAGGAGGAAAAATGAAGAAGAAGAGAGAAGAAGAGAATGCGTTGCCATTCCTGGAAATTGAATTGAGGCTGAGAATGCTGGTTGGCAAACGGGACCATAAACTCAGATTGAATACAATTGAACATTGAACAATTTATCAACAATTTGCCATTTGCTGGATATCATCATCCCGGCCACAACACCATTCAATATGCGAATCTGATGCTACGGCTCATGCTCACAGACATCAATACCACGTGCGACACAGATTCCGCGAAAGCGTTCCTCATTCCGGCATTCTCATCCTCAAAACTGGTTGCGCGATCCCGTTCGCTGAACGACTATCTCATCGTTGCCATCAAATAATTTTCGTTCCAGATCTTGATGCAACCAAATTGTGAGAAGATCCAGCCACTATTGCGACAATCGCAAAACGATTACAGTCTCGCAATGCTCGTCGGCGCGGTGTTCAGTTGCTTCGGAATCATCTTGATACTGCTGGCATTCGTTCTATGGCGGTAAGTGTTTCATTTCTGTCAAATTCGATTCTACCCGACAATTTCAACGTTATTGGAATGACGAAGGGAATCATTCCATCTAACCATCTCGTTGAAAATCGAAAATCAATCCCCGTCAGCGCGAGCAAATCATTCGAAATCACTCAACAAAAATGGTTTACAAATTAAACACCTTGTTATCGTTGATGCCTCGTCGAAAGCACTTGGTTCGTGCTCGAATCGAAAACTGCATGATATTTACATATTCAAATGGAATTACAATGGCATCGATCATCGTTTCTGAATGCAAAACAACCAATCTCACAAATCAACCGCGAAAAAACCCCGTTGATGAATTATCCTATCGCATATGACATGCAACAACAATATGTTGGAGTTTTCGAATTCGAAACATGTTAATTCCTGGAATGAGGTCTATGTCTAGGAATGATTGCCATATCGAATATGGTATGCGGTCGGATGTCATACCCCATTTTCAGATGCCTCATTTCCAATTATCCAATAAACTGACAACAACAACAACAACAATGTTCATAACGGGGCACCAACGCAAATGCAAATGTTGTTTCGAAAATGCATCGCTGCTTATTTCCGAACAATTCTGTGCATAAAAATAGACTGATTAACCGATCCGATGTGTGGGGCCATTCGTTCGGTTCTTCTTTCTTCGTTCTTCCAATTAATAAGCCGATGTTTCAATTAGGTGAATCGACTCGTACACAAGTGGAGAATGCAATGCTTCAGACGCATCATCGTCTTCGTCGCCATCGTCATAATTCGATAATCAGACACCGGCACAAGAGCAATGGGAAGAATATTGTGTGCTTGAAGAGACTGTGTATTCTCGCGGATGCGGCTTATGCCAATCGTAAACAGTCGAATGTGCACTAAATATTGGAGTAAAAGAAACAGCGGAAAGAGAAGAAGAAGAAGAAAAAAATGTGGCGGTGCGGTTCGTAAAGTAATTGACATGACTTCTCGACATCCATTGCATGCGACTGCGACAGGCTTCAGAATACAATAATAACTCATTCATGGAGAAAGAGAACATAATTACATAAGTTGTTTATGCTTGAAAATGAGCTCATTTCGAATGCACAATACTTCAATACGATAGAGCGTGCCGGTACAGGTGCCGGGTGAGTAGGTGAGTGTGTGCTAGCCGTTCTTTTTCCCGAAAGCGAATACAACGGGAAAACTGACGGTCGGGCAGAGGCTCAAATAGAATTATGATTGGTTTGTTGGCGGCACCAGCAGCGGTTTTCGTGTCAGTGGTGAATGAGTATTTTTTCCGGTTGGCATGCACATCTCACATGGCCCGTACTCAAACGAGCGATTCGTCGACTCTGATTATGATGTCAACATGTCGAAAATTTAATTTCGGCTGCGATATCGCCTTTCGTCAAATTCTCGAGTGAAAAAAACAACAACCAAAAATGGCACATTTCAAATGGATTTTGCGCCAGTTTGCCGCGCAAAATCAATTTCGCAATTTAACGTCATCACCGTTTCCATTGCGCGACCATATCGAACCACCCCAAAACGATCAAATCACAGTTTCAAATGTGATGGAAATCTCAATAAAAACAAACACAAATCGCGTGTGAAAACCAACTAAATCGAAAAATCACTTTTCGAATTCCAATTTGGTGTTGAGTGCATATTCGAACATCATTCACCGATTCGGCCCCGAAATAAACGCCATTAAATTTGATATCAAAGAAACGATAAACCTTTTCGGATTATTATACATTCTGTGTGTCGGTGTGTGTCTGTGGGAGATTGATACAGTTCAGATACCGCTTCCTATCAGCCCGGGCACCAGCAACCCGGCGAGCCTCAATGTTAATGAATGAACCGCCGCGCTTCGCACTAAACGAATTACAGTGAAATATGACGTTGCGGTTGACGCACACAAACATCGTTCACACGATCGAAACTATCAGCGGGTGCAATTATGATAAATGCGTAAATTATTCTATTTCATCCCATTCCTCGTCTTTTCTTTGCGTCGTCACCGGGGCACCGGTACCGCCACCGCCACCGCCACCAATTTCGATCGCCTTTGTCTGCTGAGCGCGATTTCGATTGTTCGCTTTTTCGCCTCTTTCTGTTTCTTTCTTTTTTGCCTTTTATTTTGTTATTTTTAATTTGGTGTTGCCGGTTTTTTCTTTCATTATTATTCTTATTATTGTTATTTGAATAACTCGTAATATTTCTTTGCTGTTGTTGTTGTAGTTTCATTCTGTTTTCCGTTGAATGGCCCCGTAGTTTGGGTGAGTCCAAGACGAGGGAATGAAATGCGAGTCGAGTGCCGAAAAAAAAACTACACTTTAACATGCTCTCATCGTGCTCATCGCACATTCCAGCGCAAGTTCATTTCTCGGCTATTAGAATTTCGGTCGAACGATAGAGCCGATCTCCCTAAATGAATATTATAGTTTTACACGACATAACGATTACTAATTTAATTCGTTTTCCTTTGTTTTCCTTTGTTCTTCCTCGTCATTTGCGCACTTGTGTTCAAAATTTTCGCCTCGAATGAGAAAAATGTTAATATCGTTTTTTTTTTTGTTCTGTTCTGCTCGAATTCGTTTGCTTCTCATTTTTGATTTCATTCTGCGGTTGATTTTATTATTATTTTTGTTTTGTTTTTTTTTTCTTTCGTGTTCGAAATGTTTTGGGTTTGGCGGTGGCCAACGACGACGACGATGACGACGATGACGACGACGACGATGACGACGATGACGACGACGACGATGACGACGACGACGGAGTCCATGACGGCACCATTGCTGATAAACAATGGCCAGAAAATACATAATTATGTTCGTAGGAATTGAACGTGCTGGAGAGAGCGTACTCTGTTTGCGGCCGGGCCCGATTCTGAATGTGGCCGACAGTTTGGCATAACTTTTTTGACTGGGAATGCCCTTCCGAAAGAAAATTCATTGAAATTTATGACCGGTGGGAGAGAGTGAAAGAGTGAAAGAGAGATATAGCACGAGAGCAATGAACGATGGTCTCGCTATGCCGAGTATTTTCGTCCCTTGAAAATCGGTCGACAAAAAGTGTCGGTTTCGAAGCACGATAATTTGAATTGACGTGGACATGTGACGCAGTAATTTTAACCCAGAAATTCCGAACGAATAAACTCACACGACGTGAATTCCATTAATTAAAAATGGATCACATTTTAATTGATATTGATCTATGCGAGAGGGGTTTTGAGCGAGCAGCCGTGCTGTGACGTGAGGTGATGGTGTTTGTTGTGTGTTTGATGCCGAAGAACAAGCAAGAGCCTCGATGTGATGGAGGTAGCCGAGGCAAAAACAGTCATCGCTTAAAATTTATTAATAACGTTTTTTTTTTGTTGAATATTTCGATTGGAACATCGGCCGGTTGAGCTGTTTATGGGAATCGGCAACGTGTGTCAAACCATGCCCATTCCAACATTGCTCGACTGCAGGGCATTTCCGTTGGATCAGAACGTCATAGACGTTTGTCTTATCGCCGATTGTTCCGTCGATGGAAAACCACTAGATGCCAATGTTGATATCGCCCTATGGCTCGGCTCGGACGGAAAGAGCGGAATAGAGAAATCTTGGCCAACATCGACTACAATGAAACGATACCGTTCGACATTCTGTTGCATTGTCAAGACCAAAAGTAGTTTATGCGAGCTCTGTGTCGCTTCTCGAAACGACCGGCAGATGCCCATTACATCACATTGAATCAGTGTCTTGTCGGCCTCTCGCAAATCGCATCGAGTTCCCTGTGCCGCGTTTCTTGCCTCCAAAGTAGAGGTCTGATTCTTTTTCGTTCATTCTTTCGATTCGTTTTAATGAAAATAAATTGGAAAACAGCATCGACAACAGCACCTGAAGATTTTATGCATGAATAAGTTTTGAAGTTTGAATGCAAACATAAGCGTTTAATCGACGTTGTTTATCCAAAACGGTAACAGCCACACGATTCTCGATGGTAATGTCGGCGGCGACGGCGACAACGACGACGACCATCATGATGATGGCGGCGGCAGACGATGACGAAAATGCGACAACACAGCTGAAAATGGTAATAAAGAAAGAAATAGAAGCAGCAGCAGCAGCAGCAGCTGAACCAGAAGTAGTCAAGTTGTTGAAACAAGAACGAAAATGCGATGAACGTAATTCTAGGTTCATCGTTGGTTCACTCATAAAGTTGATTCGTTCCGTTCGGGTCTGCCGGTCGGTCGGTTGGCCGTTCATTCGTTCTTGCGCGAGTGTATATGTAGCCCACACCGATGGTATGCATGTGTGTGAGCGGGTTTGTATGTGTGTGCGATTCCAATATCGTCAACATAGCCCTGCCTGTTGTCGGGCACCAACATTCCCACATGACATCGGTGGCAACGGCAATACCACCAGCAACATCAGCACACCTAACCCAAACACAAAGCACTACAACGAAGTTGTAGATTGGATACGTTGATGCGGCTCCACATTTCCACCTTTGCCATTGTGCCGTTGTGTGAGTGCGCCTTGCGAGAACACTGTTCCCGCACACATTCCAGCATAGCTGACGGTGCTTGGATACGTTTTTCCTTCTCTCTTTTTTTTTCTTACTCTTCGATTCCTTTCTTAATAGCAGCGGCACACGTTCAAATGCACGAACATACTCACGCGGTGATACGCAACGCTATCTAAATATTATTGCGTCGTCAGCGTCACCGAGTTTCGTGCGGCTTTTATAATCAGACATCAGTTGTGTTGTCATTTGCGTATATTTGCGCTGGCTTGTATTTGATTCTTCTGTTTCATTCCATCCATCGCACCGCAGCGCTGAGCGCAGTGGTGTGAGTGTGCCTTTGGCAATGTGAGAGTGTTTGCTCGTTTGTCGCTCGCGTATGTGTATTGCTCATTGCCTTTTTATTAAACTTGCACGCTCAGTCTTTGAAACGATATTTTCGCTATCGGCCACACCATAATTGTGAACGCGTTCTACTATTTCGTGTACAGATGATTTTCATAGTTTTTTGATCAGCGTCATCCGCAACATCTTCGCAACTGATCGTTGTCAGTGTTTGGCGATTGCTGTTTTGTTTATAGATCTATATCGCCTCGACACGCTAATGTATAAATAAAATAGAGCGAATAGCGAGCCGTTCAATGGAGATAAGATAATACTCGCATTTATTTCTCATTTGCTGAGCTTTTTTCCTTTTGCCGCCGTCTTCGTCGTCGTCGTCGTCGTCGTCGTTGTCTTCATAATACGCCCGTTGCTGGCTGTCATTCGATGGTGTTGTTATTTTCATCGTCGTCTTTGTCATCGTCGTCGTCGTTGTCATAGTTGTCAACACCGTCGCTCGATTCGGTCGTTCCTTCGTTCGATTCGATTCGATATGAAAAGAGAAAAAATCAAATTGATATTGTGGTTTTTCGATTTAAACGCAATCGGATCGTTGTCGTAGCGACACACAAGGCCAAGATATTCCGTCGAAATCATTCCAATATTGTGCATTGAGACCGCGTTGTGCGCGCACGAGAATCGTTGCCGTTCGCCAAACTCGCGAGAGAATGAAACGCAGTGCAAGAAACTAATCGACAATATAAGAAGCCCGAAAATACCCAGAGACATCGGACGCCGGTGTTTATGCCTGCCTGCCTGCCTCACAGTGCCGTTGGTTAATTACGTTAACTTTCGTCAAGTGACTTGTCGGTTTGGACAATTTTCATGAAATTGTGTGCTCACTGCGCGCTGCATGTACTGTTTGTGGTTTTCGGTTATTTGTGTGGAAATTATGAGTGACAGCCCGAACCAGACGTCAAGTGTGAAAGAGTGCGAGCGCATTTGAAATTTAAACAGTTTCTTGCTTTTCGACTTGTTTTCGTCGATTGTTGGTGCGTTTTGTTGCTGTTGCTGTTGTTTTGTTTGTGCATAAAAACCGTCGATTTGTTTTGCATTCTGTGTGTTCTTGTGATGCTCCATCTCGATTCCGATTGGTCGAGTGGCATAGCCAAAGGCGAGACAATGCATTAGAGCTCGTTCGACACGGATCGTTCGTCTAACGGGATATCGTGTGGCGCTGTCAATATTGTGCTCTTGAACGTAGTGACAGTGGCGTGCCTCATCTCACCGTTGATCGGTTTTACCCAAGAGGATTGTCCAACAGCGGCCGGTTCCAAGCTTTTATCAGCAACCGATCGGTTTCCATGTGGTTGTTCAGTGGTAATCGCCATCAGCCGATAACAATTGGAGTAGCATCATCGTCGCACAAGGCTGTAATCAAGACATAAAAATACGTTCCGTAATAATAATTGAAAATAATTATTACTATGGCTAAGCGTGTTAAAAAAAGTGATAATTGGTTTACGTAAGTGAAGGTCGAATTGCACATACACACGAACACAACCGCCCAGTCACCCGGCCGCCCAGTTGCCCAGCCGTGTGTGGTGGTCGTGTACGGATACACCACTCAATTCACTTTTCTTTTTTTCTATCTCTCTCTTTCTCTCTCTTTCCCTCTCTGTCTCTTTTTCTCGTCGACATTTTATGGCTGAATTTCAACGTTCAACGACAATAAACCATTACGGTGTCATTGTCATGGTTAAATGATAAAGACAGAAATAAATTTTCATGTCGAAATGTCTACGAAAAATTTTCAGCCGAAAGAGCGACACTGTTCAATGGCATAGAATTCGGCCGTATCGCGTTGTACGGTTGCTGTGTAAATAACGAAAGGAACAACAACGACTGATTGATTTTGTGCGATGCGGGTTATTTTTCGTATTTCGCTTGTTTCGTTTTTCGAATTGGAGAGAGCGGGTCAGAGCGAGAGAGAAAACGAAGGTAAAATGTGTCATGCCCCTGTCTTTGACAAATGGCTCAACTAACTAAACGAGAATCGTTCTTTCTTTTTTCGACTCCTCGCGTCCGCACTCAAAGCTATGGCCATTTGGATGGATTTGATTATTTCATCGCGCGTTTTTTTTTGTATTGCGCTCGCCTTGGCGACCACCAGATCGATCGATCTGGCCACATGTGATCCAGTGTCACCACCAGTGGCAATTAATTCGTGGATTCAACGTTTTTTCTTCGACCAAAAAAAGTATTTCAATTCATCATCACAGCATCGCCAGCATATGCGATACTGTCATCGTCGTTGTGCTTCGTCGTCGTCGTCGATTTTGTTGTTGTTGTTTTTATCTAATCTAATGAATGAATAAGAGTCTTATAGCTCGATATCTATACAGTATCAAATGCGTTTGCGCCTGCGCTGCTATTCATTATATACTCATTTGTTGGCAGCCCGTGCGGACGGATTCTTTCGTCAGAGCACATTGTTGGCCGATCAATTGGAATCGCTTCTTTATTGTCGTTGCGTCGCCGTGTTTTTCTTCGCAATGCAAATATGAATACATGCAATCATGCTTTGTCAATCAATTTTTAATTGACTTTCTTTTCGGCTTTCAACTGGAGACACAACGCTCACAATGCGAATGTCGTTAAACTCTCGAGGTGTTGACTCAGCCGACGTTAACCCGGGCAGAAGACGATTTTCGATGATGAGACGCAACACTGACCTGTCGCTGGCACGATATTGGCTTTTGAGGTGCCCTCGGAAGCGAGTCAAAGCATCACGGCAGTGATGAAATGGAATCCGAAAATGCGCACCAACCAAATGACATCAGTCAATGTTTTGAAGGCTTTCGTCATTTTGTCCCCGCACCAAAGTCATTCAAATCGACGATGAAACATGAAACGAATTTCGCGAGCGCTTTTCGGCTCCGTCAAATAAAATATCATCGAGTATTTATCATTTCGTCTGTGTTTGGTTGGGCGAATGTGATATGTCGCGCACATTGTCTGGGTCCGCGGCACTATTGGCATCTCCCTTACGCGCGTATTTCACTTGTCATGACCGAATCGTATACCAAAATTTCTCGAGCCCATTTATCATTCCAGCATGTAACGAAATATGGATAAAAAAAGCTGACACACAGCAACCACATGACATGGAAAATTTAAATCAATATTAGAACAAGTCGTGGCTCAAGACGAATGTCGACGTTCATTTGACATATGTGCCTGGTTTTTGGCCATTCGCAAATGTCAAGCCGGCGTCAATTGATGAGTCGTTGGTCGTTGCCGTTCCCTTTTTTTTTCTTTCTTCCGTTGCGCGCTCTTTCAACACTTTTGATGATTTCATTTGCGTTGAAATTTCTCGCGAGGATAAACTGGCCGCGGTTGCATGATGAAGGGTGCGAGGTCACGTTGGAATGCGGCCATGTGCTCTATTTGACAGACGACTTCCTCACCGGCCTCCTTTCCTACCACCGTTTGAACGTCGATGTGTTTCGATTGCCCGATCACTGGGCAAATGAGCAAACGGTTCCGCACAGGATACGAATGATTAAGAAACGTCCATTTGTCAAACAATTGAATCGAAAAAAAGAGAAAAAACCAGCCTCGTTGACAAGACGCGACTCCATGTTGTTCTGATTGACGATCATTTTAATTTCATTTTTATTAATTTAATGGATTCCTCGATGACGATGAGTCATGTGTTGGTCGTAATTGTATTCGTAGGCGATTGCGATGCCGAGGGAAAATGGAGGCTGGGTCTTTCGATGCGATTTATGGGGCAATTATTTCATGCTTTGGCCATCAATTTAGATGTTTCTCAATTCATTTTCATTCTTTCGGAACGATGCTCGATCGAAACTACGCATTGGGGCTTGTCCCGGTTTTCTGTCTGAAAGTCAATCAAAGGAGAAGCCAACAACTTCACGCAGCTGTAGCTGTTGATTCAAATAATTGTCATTCATGCAACTGCTCCGCTGCGATGCATGGAAATCATTCGTCAGCGATTTCAGCCCAAGAAGAATCTTTCCTTGATTTAAATTTAAACTCGACACGAACGAGAACGAGTTGTAGCACGTGTCAATCGATATTTTCGACCTTCCTTTACGTTTTCCTCTTGTCGCGTTGCGTACGTTTGGAATGCTCCATTTCAACGGATTTCTTTCATGTTCCGTTTTTGACGCGCCTTCGAAACGCTTGACTGTGAATGGAATTGGGAGTGTTGCCATCAGTGTTATTGGCAAACATCAGTCTGTTGAACCGGCCCCGGTGAAGCTCTGCATTCCACACCGAAGGGAGTTTTCCCCGAACAATT
>JANSTV010138813.1:0-17259 GCA_027564135.1 Lestremia cinerea
CGAAATCCCACACGGCGAATACAATCAGTCCTAATGAATCATCGAATAAAATTTTATTGGATTTTCCATTCGACGATAACAATGACGGGGGTGAACCGGAAAGAGTGTATATTTTGTTGTTTACTGAAAGGCTGCCAGACAACAACAACAGCAAAAAGCCACTTCCTACTTCGTGTAAACCGACCAGCATGTTTGGCCACGGTTGAGTGAACCGTATTCGATCGTCTCGAACGTGCATCATGCCAAATCCGGAAATATCAACCCCAATGGCGGCAATCGACGCAAAAACTTTCGCAGTTTTTTTCTTTCATTCTCCCTCTTTCTTTCACTCGCTCTCGCTCTCTCTTGCTCTCTTCGGACGACAAAATACAAAAAAAAAAACGGAATGAAAAGGGTTTCCCATTGAGACGTAGGTCAACTGCTATACGAAATGTACATGCGATTGTGTATTGATTGCTCAAATATCCTTTGTGCTGAATGGCAAATTGAAAAGTGTTTATCGAAATGATCAACATTATTGAGATGTAATTGAGGCAACATGAAACGTGATTTGTTTTTGAGAAATGTTGATTGATTGGAATTTCTTGGTTGTTGTTGTTTTTGTTTTTCTCGAGTTTCGCTGAAAGAGACGTTGTTCCTTTGAAGATTCACAGCACCAATGGAATGCAAAACGAAGGTCGACTATCACTTTCGTTGAGAGTTCTCGTCAAGCGACCTCCACTAGCCTCAATAACTACCACAACCTACCCGTTTCGAAAGTGAACCGCAACAAACAACCCCATCAAGTTCAACCTCAAAGGTGAAGAAGCTTCGAATAAATCACTTCTACCGAAATGTGCGGTCTCCTTGAGTGCATTCATGCGGTTAGCTGTTTTTCCGAGTTAATTCTCTATGCAAATACTATATAACAAAATCATTCTAACGTGAAACGGAAGGACAATGAGCTAGTTGCCATTTTGGGCTACGATTGTGATTCAGGCGGACATTGTATGGTTGTTTGAATTTAATGAGGTTGCTCCTTCAATGAATGAAATAATTAATCAATTGTTCAACTCTTCTCTTGCTGTGAGTCTGTTTGATGCTAACCTCGGCCTGGTGGCCTGATGAGTTCACTCCGGATATCATTTTCATCATCATTTTCAATGAATTTTCTCCCAAAAAAAGAGACTATCATATCATGGATCGATATATTGTGTTTTTTCGACAAAGGAATGCCTGCCCGAAAATGTCGACTCATTAAAATAGTTCATCGACCCCCCTCATGGGAGCATTCGTACAAAGCAGCAATGCGAATATTTCAGCAAACAAACATAATTTATGTCGTTTTCGTTGGATATTTTCATTTATTTGGATGAATGCGATTCCACATGGTTTCCATTGAGTGAATAAAGCGCCACGATGTCGCGACACAATGGCGATGGGGTGTTGTCTAGTCAGTGATGCTGTTGCGAAACTACCGTCATCATTACAATTGTTGTCGGAATGGAAGCGCCGCAACAAGTGGCTGCCGATGGATGGCACAGCCAGTCAAATGGAAACGTTATTGAGTTTGAAATGTTCGCAATCTAATTACGATTCTTCAGAGAATGACTGAATGCTGCGAGTAATGAGATATTATGATGATAGTCTCGGGCTAGATGAGATTGTTTGCGAAGGATGCTGGGCGAGATGAGAGGAGGACTTTGTCCGCAACAACGACGTCATTGATCCGTCATTCTGAGGGAATCTCATAGACGCAGCGATTCGTCATCGTCTATCTCGATGGGTGTTGGCTCCGAGTCTCGCGGAAAACTGAAACATGACATTGCTGAAGCTTGCCTACGTTGTCTCCAACCGCTCGCTGTGAATCGTGCTCTGGAAAGATAAGGCGGCAGCGTACGTTGTCATATGTTTGCTTCATGGAAAACGTTAAACGCACGAGCAACTTCGTGCTTCTGCCAGTGCACAACGGAATAAAAGAAGTGACAGCGAATGTGGTAAAATATTTGAGGAAAATGCGCTCATTCAATTTTGAATTAATTTTCATTCATTTTCCAGGAATTTCTCTCTACTTTGCAGTGTTTCTCGGCTGAATGGGGCTCATAATGAAGTGTAATTACAAGCGTTTGACTGCAGCCGAAGGAAAATGCTTTACGAAAACCGATATAAAACGCAGAAAAGCTACGTTCGCTTGAAACCAAAGAAATCTCTCAATAATTTAACGAGCAATTCAACGAGAACATTCGAAAACTTTGAAAGTTTGTACTTATTAAAATTTCACAGATTTCCGAATCACTTGTAACTTGATTTGGAAATTTTCCCGTTTCTGTTCGAGGAAATCTTGCTTTGACTGGCTGAGCTCCTTTCGCAACGTCGCGAGAAGATTTTTCCTCTGCTTGAGCTCCGTTTCGAAGGCTTGCACCTCAGCCAAGGCTACTTTCAGGGTGGTTGTTTTCTCATTCAAGGCCCTTCGGGCGACGTTCAACTCGTGTTTCATCCGGGGACTTTCCAATTCAACAATTTTGGCTCGCAAGCCTTCATTCTCTCTCGTCAAATCCTTCAAGAGGCCCTCTCTCCGAACAGCCTTGGTGAATCCACTCAAAATTCGACTGTGGAAGAATCTGTTAATAAACACAGTCAAATGGAATTGCCAATCTGGACGAACTTTTGTAAAAATCGATTTTTTTCGATTAATTCAATCCGCTCCGGATCACGGCCTTTTAACCGTCTCCATCGATGAACGTTTGTCGGGCTGCTTGTCAGCCTCTCCAGCACTTTGGACTTTACTCTTTCTTGGAGCAGGTCACGATGCAATTGCAGCACCTCATGCCGCATGTCAGCCGTGTTGGCGAGACCCATTGCCAAGAGGCCCCTTTGCGAGCGAACATTCTGAATTTCGATTTTCAACAGTCGAATATCTTCCAAACGATTCTGGTAGTGCGTTTCGTTTCTCTCCATGGTGATTCGGAGCAGTTGAATGCGTTCATTCATCAAATCGATCTCGTCGAGTCGACGTGCCAGTTGCGTTGCGATGACATTTCTCTCTTGCAGCGTACTTTCCAAATCCTTAGACATTTCCGCCAACGCCTTTTCGTTCATTGACAGCGCTTTATTCACCGCAATGATTTCCATCTTTTTCTCCAACAATTCCTCGTTCAGTCGCTCAATGCCCCGTTTCATGTTTTGAATTTCGGTTATCAATGCTGCCTTATCATTCTCGATGCGGGTGATTTGTTTTTTCGCTGCTTCCAACTCGGTTTCTTTCTTCGTCAAGCTTATGGCTAACTGTTCGCTTTGGAATACCGCAATCTGAAAGCCAAGAAACGACGAAGTCATAAGTGCAACCCTCAATCACGGTGTTCTTACGCTCAGCTTGTCTTTCAAAACGTCCCGTTCTTCGACGACCGTGTTCCATTCCCTTTGCAAACTACCGAACCTGCCCTGCAGTGTGCCGAGCTCCTTTTGTGTTTCGCTCAAAGTCTTGTTGGTCGTTCGTAGCAAATCTTTCAACTCGACCACGTTCCTCAGCTCAACATCAAGTTCGGCTTGTTTTGCGATGACTCGTTCCGCCTGCATTTTTGCATTGGCCGCATTACGATCACGTTCACGTTCCACCGCAGCGATTGTCATGCGCTGGTATTGAATCTCCATCAAATGGTGGTCGATGTCTTTTCTCAAATACGCGATATCGTCTTTCTGGGCTCTGACCACGTTTCGCATCTCATCCAAGGCCACTGTGGAAAGTGGACTGAATCAGCTTGTCATCAAAATGACACAAAAAAAACAAACCTCCAGCGTTTTTCAGATCCGTTCGGGCCATGTCACGCTCGCGTTCGACTAGTTTCATCAGTTTCTGCACTTTCTCGAAGGCCTTTTTGTTCGCATCTTGCTCTTTCTCAAGGGTGAACACAGAGTTTCTGAAAGCAATGGAATGCTCAACAAACCCAACTCGACGATGGCACACTTTGGCAGCCGACATCCAACTCACTTCAACTTCAAAACTTCCTGCGTTAGCTCGCCCTTGTTCAAATCGGCGTGCATCAATTTCCGCTGAAGAATCTCCCGAATTTTGGTGAGTTCGTTGTTTTCCTTGATCAAACGGACGTTTTCGCTGTTCTTCAACTTGTGATCCTTGCGCTCCTGCTCCAACTCCAATTTGACTTCGTCGTACAGCTTGGACTTAGTCTCAAAGTCAGACTTTGTTTTGTCCAGCTCTCCCTTGGTTGCCACCAGCTGGCCGTTCAGACTTTTGTTTCGAATTCTGAGACGACAGATTTTCTCCTCCAGTTGATCGCTCAAGGCTTGTAGACTATCGCACTGTGAATCGAGGCATTATAAAGCGTCTGGTTTACTCTAGACCGTTCTCACCTGAGTCCGACAGAGTTTGCATTGAAATTCAAAATTGTTTCGCTCCGAGAAAACAGTGGTGAATTGAAGCTTCAGCTCGTCAAAGGCTCGCTGCTCTTTGATTGCTCCGGTTGAGGTGGCCTGCAAGTTAAAGCGTTAGACCCATTGCAATCGACTAGAAATGTCTGACTCACATCGAGTAGCTTGTAAAGGTCCAAGTTCTTCGCTTCCGTCTCGCTCCGCTTCTTTTCCACCTCATCAACGTACACTCTCAACAGTTGCAATCGACGGTTCAGCTCGTTGACTTCAGCATTGAGACGATCCCGCTCCCGCAGAATACCGTCTTTGTGTGGGAGTAATGCCTCGCCCAAACTGCAATGAATATTCGATAATGAAAAGCAGTTCAGGCGGGTATCACATTACTGAGTATCGCCCACTCAACTCACAGATCATCGTCCTCGTCTACAATTTGACCATCCATTTCTCTTTCGAATTTCTCAAGTTTTTCTTGCATCGCATGAAATTTTGCCTGGAAGATTTGTTCCCGATTCAGTGCACTGTCTCTCTGCCGCCAAGCGTTTTCTGGGAGAAAGAGAAAGCTCATGTCTGCTTCGCCGGCTCTGAGAATAATCATTACCGATTTCATCCTTCAATCGCTGAATGGTCTGTTCGTCCTCCTGCGAACTTTGCCGTGCCGTCTCCAAGCGGCCAGCCGCCTCTTCAGCCCTCGTCACAAAATCATTTGTGAGATTCTTTTGACTCAGCAGTTCCTTTTGGAGATCTTCGCAGAATCGCGAGAGGTTTTCCACCTCCTCGACCAAATCAAACCGTTCTTCTGCTTTCAACACGTCGATCGTCTGCAAAACATTCATTCGATTATTCGGAAATGAGAAATCACAAGAGACAGAAATTTACGTTGCCAATCTTCGACAAGCAATTTATGCGTTCAGCTCCATCTGGCAGCAAAGTTTGAACCGAATCGGATGCGTCCAACATCATCGAGCGTTTGGCTTCTCGGACCTTCGAAACAAAACAAAATCATTCGATTGAAACGTCATTTTCTGATCGAAGCATGCCAGATCCCACTCAAACTTTCAAACGTTGGTCGCAGTTCACTTCGCTCGACTCGAATTTAGTAGAAATTCACCGAAATGTCAAAAAAATATAAAACCGGCGAAAACCACAAATTATTTGGTTCGCGATTTTTGAAATTTCATCAAATTCGTGATCCAAAATGGACGCTGATGGACAAAACGGAGCAGTACAAAGCAATGGCAGCGGTCAATGGTAGCTCGTGCCGAAACACTCGTCGAATATGTCTGATGATCTCGTCCCACAGCCAAGCAGCAAGAACTACAGACCATCCACGAAAAGGAGCGGTTCAAGAGGCAAACCAACGAGTTGAATGAGGCCGAGCAGAGGTTGACCAAGGAGAAGGAGGAACTGCAGAAGGCCAGTCGGGGTGACATTCAAACGGTGAAAAACATCTTGCGAGAGCATCCGGATTGGCAGAGGGCTTTCGCCATGCTGCCGATTGAGACAATTCTGGATAAGATGGAGCACAAGTTGTTTGTCAAGCGGAAGCAAATGGACCAACTGAAGTACAATCAGAACAAGCTGTCTCGCCAGTACGAGAAAGAGACGGTAAGCTTTGTCTTTTGAAGTGGGTTTTGAAGGTAGGATGACCGCCACTGATTTCAGCTTGATTTGGCCAAATATCAAGATCGCGTCAAGTACGTGGATGTTCTGGAGTCGGAAACTCGTCTGCAAATCAAGGACTTGGAGGTTCAAATCGAAGATGCGCGGATTCGGAACAAGGCCTTGAAGACGATCAATCACCAATTCAAGGAGATTTTTGGCATTTTGTCTCAGGTGAGTTGGCATCGAAGCAACTGGTCACGTTGGGCTGATGCCGTTTTTCAGGATTCGATTCATTACGACACCATTCTGGACGTACTCAATGAGGACTTGAGGGAGCAGCAGGACTTCTTTGAGGCCCTCCTGAGAATTGGTCAGCCAGCGTTCAGCAATATGGAGACTTTGAAGAGAACCATGAAGGTGAGACTTGCATATGTGAGGGAAAGATCATCGACTCCGTTTCTTCATTCAGAAATTAGAGCGGCAAATATCCGAGGATTTGGCAACACGGCAGGTCACTATGAAGCAACTGAAGGACAGCTTAGGCGAACACGATGCCAAGGTTAAGCAGTTGGTTCGCCGTGATGTGAGTGTCTTTCCTTTTCAATCCGACCAATTATGTGAATTCCGGTGCTAGGACGATTTCGAAGAACATCCCGGGCGATACAATCGCGAGACCCCCAGTATGCTCCTCCTGAAGAACGAGTTGATCGAAATGGAGAAAACCATGAAAATGGTCTGCACTTCAACGGCTTGCGAGACGGTGGAGCAAGTGATACCGCGGTGCGAGGCCATCGAACCAGCTACGAATAAGTTGAAGGCCACTCTGAATAGAATGAGTGAAGAGCAGCAAGTCTTGGAGGAGAAAATAGCCTATTCAAAGGCCATTTTGGATTCGGTAGTGCACAATGCCACCGCTGAGGTTCTGCAGTAAGGCCCCATATGATGATTTCGTAGGAAACTCGCTCTAAAGAACTTTTCAGAAAAGAAACCGACGTCGAATCAGAACAGAGGAGGATAGCAGCAGAACAAGATGAAGCCATCGAGATTGAAAAGAAGCTGAAATATTATCGCAAGTTGAAGTACCAGTTGCGGAATGGCCTGCAAAAAATAGCGCTTGTTCTGCAGGGTGTCGGAGCGGGAGATAAGATTCTCTCAAATTCGGATCTGACCTCATCTGCCCTGAGCAATCCAATGGCGATCGAATGGGACAGTAAGTTTTTCAAGTTTCACCTCGCACCGATTATTCCACTGACTATTCTTTTCAGTCAAAACCAACATGGAAATCATCCAAAGCAAACTCACGTTACTCATGGCGAATTTCGATGAAGTCAAATTCAAAGAGCATCTCGAAACAGCCGAAAGAAGCTACCACGAGAGCCTCATGAAGGATATCGTTGAGCTTGACAGCGAAGCATCCAAAGCAGAGGAGGTTTTAGGTGAGACTTGAATAGCCTCCCGACACCACAGTGCTAACCCCTAGATCTTTTAGAAGACGAATCATCGATGAAAATCGACTCAAGCGTCCCGACGCGACAACTGATCAAAGCCAAAAGCAAGCGAATCGTCGAAGTGAACTCCCGCAAAGAGGACTGAATCCCGCCTGTCTGTCTGCAATTAACCGTCTCGACAAAATGCCTAATCAATAAACTGCCTTCGTCCAAACACAAACATTACAAAAGCCAAGAAAGCAAAGAGAAACATTGAAAATTGCGCACCACTAATTTTGTGCAAAAGTTTATCGCTTGCGAATTGCGACACCGAAGCAAGCAACAATCTCTGTCGTTTGTTTGTCTCACGCAAACGTCTATGTTTGAACATCTGGGCCGCAAGCCTCATCTCTACGTTTAATTTCTCACCGAATCGTATCGATTTTGCATTGCCGAAAGGTGTGTAAAATCATGAGTGAAGAACCACTCGCTTCAGTCGAAGTTGTTCATTGCCTGTGACTTCAGTTAGAACCAAAATTATCGTTGCTTTCCCTCGCTTGGCAGCTGGTGGGTATTTGCGACGAATCATTCGGAGAAATCATTCTTCAATTCGACTCTCTTTGCCTTCCAGGAGCGGCGCCGAGCGAAACGAACTCGAATGCTTCCACATTCCATAATGATAGCTCTGAGGGAGGCTCACTACGTAGGACAGTCAATTGTCAAAGTTGCATGTTCGTTGACGGCATTCGTTGTATGTACTACGTCCACTAATATCTGCAATGTCTCAATGGCATTGTAGAACTCAGAAAATCGAAAAACAATTTCCACGAATCGAGAAAACTTGTAGTTTTTCATCCGGAAAAAGCCCCCCTCCGCCATCCGGGACTCACATTTGCAACGTCGTCTAAATCGATCGCAGTGAAAAACTATCATTTTCCATCGCAATCTCCATCTCAATCACGACAATAAACAGCAAAATTATGGAATAACATGTGACTTTCCGCTAAACGACAATTCTCAAGGGTTTTCTCATGCAATTCCACAGCAAACAATTGCATGTTGTCGCAGAGCTTCCAGCGCACAAGGCAAACGACACAGCCATTCGTTAGCAATGAGAGCGAGGAAAAAATGTTGCGAATTCCGCTCGTGATTATTTATAGCCGACAGTTGAGTTGGCTAAAGTTATCTCGCAAAACTGATATCATATTCATATTCGTAATAAATTCGGGCATTTAAGATGGCTGCGACAGAGGCATACGGCACAGTCATAACTATAATCCAATGAATTATGCTGGAAAATTCGATGGAAAAGGAAAAACAAAAGAAAATCATTTTGCGAAATGAAACCAAGACATTCGTCGGATCCCTTTTGCTTTACGGACACGAGGCAGACGGCAGACGGGGAGGCGGGGACAGGCGAAATGCATCCATTAGAGATACATTGTATTTATGAAAGCAAACAAACATTCGACAAAACATTCGACATTCGGTGCAGGAAATGTACGAGAAAAACAAGGGAATATTTGTTAAAGAAATGAAAACTTGGGAAACGAACGGAAAGTTTCCTTCTCGGCCCTGCTTTCTCTGTGTGAGTGTGTGCGTGTATCAGTGGGAGTGAGTGTGTGTTTGTGTTGATTCGCTCCATTCCGAGCTCCCCTTCTGCAAAACGCCAGAATAAAATGCTTCGACTAAATAAACTAACTCACTGAAGGAAAGTTTCTGATGTTTTCTTTATCTCTTCGTTTGGTATTGGAATAACAAACGTTCGACGATGACGACGAGGCCGACAGCAAAACGATACAGCCCCGATGTGATTTACCGCCAGGCTATTTTGAGACAGTGGTTTAATTTTAAAAACAAATATGGAATTTATTCTCTCTCTCGAAACAAAGGAACAGTCAAGAAAAGTAAAGAAAAGAAACGAGAGACGATAAAACCAAAAGAGAGAGGGGAAAAGTAGATGAAAAAACTACACTCGTTTATCGCAGCCGGATTATCGTTGATGAATGTTTGTTGGATGTTTTGCTTGAGTTGGTCAAGTTGGTTAAGTTTGATGCGTGTTGGGAGTTGGGTGGCCCAGAGTTCCCCAATCGTCAATATATCTTCACCAAAGCAAAATAGTCAAGGTATCTCCTCTCCCTCGAACACATCGATTCCATCGCACCGCCATTTTCCATTCACTTTCATTCAACCATTCAGTCCAAATGGATTGACATCTCCGAACAAAAGCAAATCATCGATGACAGTTCAAAAAGAGAGGAAAAAAAATCGAAACTATTCGAAAATCAACAAGTAATTCGTCGTATGATGAATGACCTCACGACTCGTATGACGAGCAAAAACTACGTTATAAAATTCAAAGGAAAATCTCATTTATGTGTGGCCATTGAAAAATCCAATTTCGGGCAAATAGAAATGGCAGCAAAATCGACAAGAAAAATAACGAATCGTGATCAGAATGTGTAATAACAATGAGAACGCCGTCATTCGCATGACGATTATTACAGTCGAATATCGGTCTGGTAGTCGTTTGAATGGAGGCCGGAGCCAAAGTCGCAGTACGAAATGCACATAAACAGACGCGAATGGCACAAGTTGCCGGTCGTCCGGAGAGATTTATTGCGCGTTAAATGACTTCAAACGAAAGTTTTTATTTATTCATTACGAACGTGAATGGTTCATAACGCAAATAAGCGGCCGGTCGGGTGGAATTGGTGTGATTCTTTAATTATTCGTTTTGAGCGTTGGGTGGCGGCGAGTAATGCGGTTGGACGGGGTTTTGTGCGACGAGGGACAATGCCATTGAGGTCTCTTTTAATGAAGCCATATCAAGATTTGAGGATTTAAGGGGACGAGCAGAGTACAGAGTACTCTCCACCCCCAGCACAACACCATATGAATCTGTCATTTCTCTCTGAAATATTTCTCCAAAGAAAAAGAACACAGAAAATAAATTCTAAATTCATCGAACACGCCATAAATATTCCAGCATGATTTACGCGGCACGACGAGATAAATCTAAATAAAATCCCATTGTTTGGGCATTAACGCGTTAGCAAATGAATCGAATCGGAATTTCGACACACCAACACACACACACACAAGCACACCGCCGTCAACAACAACAATTTATAAAGATTAAAATGCGATAAAAATGAAAATCATGTCGAGAAATTGTGTAACAAGCGCGACAGGCTCGCATTCTCACAGTCCACATTTTGGGCGAATTATTAGCGAAGCCTATCGAATCGTCAACAAAACACACCCAAAACAACCGGCGAAACGAACAATTTCACAGCTGCATATGGTTGACGAGGAATCGCATTGAAATTGCTCGTCGTGCACATCAACCCCAGCACACCCTCCACGACGAAGCCATCTGAAAATGGATTTGCCACTTTTTGCCTATTTAAAATGCCATTTAACAAATCAGATCGAATCAACCCCACCATTCAGGCAATTGGCTCAACCACAACTGGGAAAAGTCTTAATTGTTCGTGCGATGTTTTTATCTGGAAAATTTTCATTTGAACAAAATTAATCACATTCAAATGGCAATTGCTGGGATGGAGCGGGGGGCGACGGGTTGTCGCAATAAGATATTTGACTTGTTTGATTGACACGCTTGGCATTCGCGACAGTTTCCCGTGACGAATTTGACATCGTCGTCGAAAATTTTCCGAGGCTCAATTGAATTGTTTGGCCAACAGCGATCGCGATTTGACAAATATCAAATTGGAATTCACCCCTCGACAATCCATTCTTATCGACTGCTAAGCATGAAATTTCATTCTTTGGCACGTGCTCGATGCATTTTTTCCAATCTCCTCGACTCGAACCCGAAATCGATTGCCAGTGTCATAACATAAGGCGATTATATTCTCATGAACTCTCAAAGTTGAACCCAACACCTTAACGTCATCGATTCCATTGTTCGTTTCGGTTATGTCGTTTGTCATATAGTTTTATGCATCGTGTCGTGCTTACGCCATTGTTATTGGAAACGGAGGGAAGGGTGCCAGAGTCAGGTATGCATCAGCCATTGTTTGTCGATTTTTTTTTCTCTTTTCCACAAAATATTTTTCTTCATGCAATTTTCGGCAAATCCATCATTTCGGCCAGACAAATACACGGCATTGCAATATTACGGTTCATTATTTCAAATGAGGCTATTTGGTGGTGCGGGAAAGATGCGACCAAACGAAAGAGGGTCCTGCATGACAGTTTGTCGGCCGGAAAAAAATGAATGGTGTAAACAAACCGACTATGAGCCGATGGGATGGCATGTGTGCCAAATTACGCCATCGGCGAAAATACGACTAATTCCGTCTAAGCCTTTTTACTCAACGCAAAACAGTCTCGGCTTAACGCCGATCGAATGAATTACATTCATTGAGCCGATCATAGATTTTCGGGATAATTCAATGGATTTGCATATGGGCTGTTGAGCGATATTCGGCCACAGTGCAGTGCCGACTGGAGGTGTCGCGCTGTCGGTGATTGATGCCGTGTGGAATTGCTTACTCGACACATCCTATCGCTCGCTTATCTCGAGCGCATCGCCTCCATTCACATTCCGATTCTCATGCCCCATTCACCATTCAATAACAATGTGCCGTTGATTGAATCGCATGACTGCTGAAACAGAATGCCTAAACAACTGACAGTCACAACCGCTGGCAAAGGCAATCCACAAAGACATCATTGAAATTTCAAACCATTGAAAATAAATCAGAAACGGCCAAACGATGACGTTGTCTTGAAGAAGTGCGCGGTTCTCTGTAATTGAACATGATCGCACTGACGAATCATATACGTAATTAGGGCTCATTTATACGCGACGCAATGCGCACTGCATCCCAACAATACAGTTTTGAGGATGCGATGCACAGTCAGCGGCGGCGGTGGTGTACGATTACATTAATTGATCATTAGGCGGAATTTCCTTTCATGTTTTCTGTTTCATTCAGTCGATTCCGCATCGGATGAATTGGATCGTATGGCGATAGCTCTTTCCACCGATGAATCGACGGTTTTATGCGTTTGATTCGAATTGGTTTCTGTTGTTTTCGGAAAATTCGTTGGGATTCGTTTTGAGACATCGTTGGTGGTCGATGCCGATGGCTTGGGTGGCGACTGTTGACCCGATTTACTGGATTTGTACGACTTCCGACCACTTGCCCTTGCAACCCGGAGGAACTAGAAGGTCCCTCGCAGGACGAGAGGTTAATACGCCCACTGGAGTATTTAACGGTCGTTCGGACACAGTATCTTGGCCACAACAACCGGCTACCATTAATAATTTCCACTTTTGTTCGAATCGTCCAGACGAATTCAGTTCAAACAACTGCAAATGCATTTCAACAGATCGGTCGATGGGGTGTCGCACAATTGAAGAAGATTCAGCACGGCGAATGAATGACATGACAGAAACGTCGATTCTCCACAAGCCATCAGCCCATTGTCAGATAATGCTTTTGCACAACAGCCATGCAATTCATGCAACAACAACGTGCTCGTCCTCGTCACACTCACCCCAATCCGTTTTAATCGAAATGAATGTTATTCTCAATTTGATTTTAAGGGAATAACACATTTAATAAATGGGGCGTCAAAATGAAAATCAAGTGTTTCTGCAGGGCCTTTTTCAGCGATCTGATTTATTGGTAACGGCCATATGCGATCCAATTCAATCACTGCACCATCGAATTGTGTGTCGACGTTGAATGTACATTTAATAAATCGAAGTGAATATCGTGTAATGGCTTGAGATTACAAATCAAATCCTAAATGGAGTGAACCAAATCGGATGGGGTGAGTGTGTGTGTGTGGGTGGGGTTGTATGTGAACGCGTGTGTGGCTGTTGGTGTGTGAAGTGAAATATTAATTTATTGAGTTATGATGAATTTACGCAATTTATTTTTTATTTTAGAAATATTTCCTTCCACATCGATCTTCGAACGATGATTTGGAAGATTTGGGAAACGCCGTTGGCGGAAGAAAGGTGTGAAATGAACCTCACCTCCCTCTCACTTCTTCTCCAAGAAAACCATACACCAGCAAAAAAACGGTCATATCAATTGAGAATCGGACGAAAAGTCCATAAATATTTTCTCTAAAAACACTCGACGGCTTACTTTCCAAAACAAAAACAACAAAAAACAACACGAGCATCACGCTTCATTCAGCAGAAGGCATTTCCCCTTCGCCGTTACTCGCATGCGAAAAGGGGAAACTGAGCAACTGAGCACAACTCAGTAGGCAACTTCAAGTCAAATTGAGCGAAAGAGAAAGTAACATTGTCTAATCGGCTATCCCGCTCGCACACCCTCACTCATTCATTCTCCGCCGTTCAACCATCGGTTCGCATAGGAATGGTTTGCGCGTCGTACACATTCATTGGCAACGTAGTGTGTTGATTCAGTGCAACATGGTATTTCGTCGCGGCAAGTTGAATTAGCGTTGGGTGTGATTCAAGTGGTTTCGTTGAAAGAACAATTCTTCAGTGGACAGGAATTCGTTTTGAAGTCAAACCCGAAGGAACGAGTTTAACAACTGGCCTTTTAATCCAGTTGCGTTGCAACGTTCTGCTCAAAGTGGATTATTCCGATCGTTTCACGGATACGTTGATGGTGTGTGTGTTCGTTAGACCGTGATCACTGCATTGTTGTTTCGTGTATTTTTTCGTTTTTCTGACGAAAAAGACGTTGAAATATCGTATTGCTGTTTCAGACGATCGTGCTGCCGACAGACTGGAATCGGTGACGTTTTACGCACCTGTAAAGTGTTAAGCGACGAATTTTTTTGGAATTTCGACAATTTCTACAAAAAAACAACCAAAAGCAAAATAAACTTCGAAACCAAAACCGAACGAAAGAATCAAATCGAAGAAGCGACAATTACGTTTATCGCAGCTGAAAGGTGATAAACGAACGATTTGTGCTGCCGCCCGATCAAGAGAATCGACTTTGTTGCGACAGTGGCCTCGTGTGCGAGTGTGTTGAAGTGTGTGTTTGACTTGAGTGAAATACAATTCGAAAATAAACACACCTGTGAACAACAATGGCGATAAACAATAAACAAATTCATGCATTTCTTGTGATTTTCATCGGTTTTAGCAGTTTCCAATTGGGTGAGTGTCTCCGCTAACAGCGAATTCGTGCATTGTTTCTTGATAATTAAGCGTCGGAATATTCATTGAGTCCAATAAAACCTCGTAATAATCATCGAATTCATTGAATGACTGTGTGATTCACGTTTGGAGCCTTCGTTTCATCGTCATTGCCCCGATACGCGACGCGTATTCGATTTCATAGCGATCGCGTTGAATGCGAACGCAAACATCGAACGCGTATGTTCGCGTGTCTTCAACAATTTTGTATTTGCCCGTAGAGGTCTCCAACAAATAAGCTGTTGGTCGTGTTGTGTCGCAATCGATGGGCCTTTGTGTCTGTGTGTCGTTTTGGTTACCAACGCACACACAACACACCATCAATTTCATTTCGAAACGTTAAAAGTGAATGTCTGTGGCTCGTTTGACTTGTACGTCACGAGCTAGCGCATACCTTTACAATGAATGTTAACTTGAATTCCGTTGAAAAACGCTGCACTGCACGTCACGACAGCGTATTGGGCTTTGTTTCTTGTTTTTGCTTTTGGCGGTTTATTTGAAAATCAGCGGAGCGATCTGTCTGAAATGCATTCGATGAATCATCTCAAACGGCATTTCCGATTAATTCATTCATTTGAACAATTCGGATATTCAATTCCGGCCAACATCCCATCAAATTAACTGGCTGCCCAAAGCTGCTGCTGTTGCTTGCTTTGACAGTGTGCCATTTGCATGCAACCAAATTTACAAGGTTTTGGGTCATTCATTACGGCACGATCCATTGTTCATTTCCCGCTGCATTCTGTGTTTTAATTGAAGCAGCAAAAATTACGCAAGCCCTGCGGCCCCATCCAGTCAGTGATACCCATTTGGAATTGATCGAAATTGATTTTCCACCAAAATTATTTATGAAAATCTGTGCTTTTTGCTGTTTTAAATTGAAGATTTAATTATTCATGACAAAATGATGGATTCGGTTAGAGTACGCGCAATTACTCACATTTGAATTCGAGCCTGTTGTCACGTAAAGCCCCTTTGGGCATTTGTCATCAATCGAGAATTCAATACCAATTACAACTCGCCTCATTTGCACTCGAAACAGAGTCATTCTTCACGCGCGACAGATTCACATTTCTCATGACGCTCGTCTCTCGCTCGCGTCAAACGGGCGACAAGGCGACAGGGCAAATGAAAACAACATCAAAACACATCACAATAAATTAATCAGTTGGAATCCCTTTAAACGATACAGCCGTCCCATCTCATTGTAAAATATTCCAAAAAAAAAAAAAAAACGAGAAAAAACCCGTAAATAAAATTCAAGAAGAAACAAATTAAGTGAAAACACGAACGAAGGGGCCGGTTCACGGTGCATACCGTCGCTTCGCATCAACCCTCGATTCACCTAATCATTTTTCCGTTCGCACTTCTTTTTTCCGGTCGAATGCTCCAACAACATAACAATTATGATAAATTCATCAGAAATTCTCTCAATTTCGTTGTTCGACTCCGACTCCACGCGAATATTTCATTTTAATTAAAATGTGTCATTTTTTCCGGTATTTTCTTTTGCCTGACGCACCGTTGGCTGCAAATCGGAAGTCGAATGCTCCGTGTGGACACCAGCATCACGACGAAGACTTCATTCGATGCCCGAATAGTGTCAAAACGACCACCCATTTGCATATTCATCATAATCCGTCGTATCGTCGTCCTTCCACTCATTCGAATCCAATCTATTTCTCGAATGGAAATTCTGCTGTCAAAAAACTGCTTCCGCTCTTTTCGGTCGCTTCTTTTGCTCAAATTTTTCTTCTTTTTTTCCAAATAAAAATAAAAAGTTATAGTCCGTGACATAATTGCGATAATAAAGCAGTACAGAGGAAAAGCAGGACAAACGGTCGGAATCATCATCCCCTCCATCGGCGAAGAGTGAATCCCGTTTGGGTACTCTGTGTGTCCTCCAGCCACAAAACCATGTCGGTTGTCTGTGTTGTGGTGTAATTTATCTTGAGGTTTCACCTCCGCCGAAACCTCACCCAAGTCAATGTTTTCCTCTTCGTTGGTCGGCAACCCACACCAGCTATTTGCTCGGGCCATAGTTTTTCCATGAAAATAATGAAAAATAAACTCGACAAACTAGAGAATAATATCGGCACGCCGTCATAATGGGTTTCCTTGGGCGAGAGCAGTCGAATGAACATAATCGACTACGACACTTCGATTTGCTCTGCGTCCGCACCCGCTTCTCATGGCTGTGGTTCCATCGCTGGCGTTATAAATGACAATATTTACTCGCGCCGAAAGCGCTGGCCCAAGACCGTTTTCAACTCCGTCCCCGTAAATAATAATTGAATGGCGATAACTCAATATAAACATTGCCCGAAGAATCACTGTGGTACTGCATTGACTTCGACCGACGGACACGCACACACACATACACGCGTAAATTAATGATGAATAAACTTCATGAGCCATTATTGATGGACGATAATTCATCTAATTGATCAAGTCAATGGCAAAGCGACGGTCAAACAAACCATTCGAATTAACCGTTGTCTTAATGGAAGATTGACGGGTGGAGTACCCCAACACCCATTCACCGGTGCATGTTCGACTTGTCAATTCGATTTTGCCGTTTGTCCACCAACGATGCGTCTTCATGCATAATGCCAGTCCCAAAGTCCCATGAGGGACGCAAACAAATCGATCAATTTCAACTTCAATTAGTTCTGGCCAATTTTAAAGAGTTGC
>JANSTV010138924.1:0-17255 GCA_027564135.1 Lestremia cinerea
AAAAACGATTCATTTAATTGAATATTCAAATCACAAATCGATTTTTACGAGGCTCACTTTGTCTTGTTGTTGCTGCTGTATTCCGATTGAACAATGAAAGCAAATCAAGCGAACGATTGTGATGGCCATTGTTCGAGTCCCAAACAGGCATTCCATGACAATTGATTTGGTCTTCTCCTTCCCATCGGCGGCCTCCACATCTCCCAGTGGCCCAGAATGATGTGTGATTTCGTCGAAATTCATTCAACAAGAAACGGAGTAAATATCGTAGAACCCTCAAAACAACGAATTATGAATAATTTTGGTTCATTGTCTCGATTGAAACGTAACAGTCGGGCATGCACAAAATATTTATTACACCGAACAGACGAAAATAACACAAAATACACATGTGGCCAGAGTTAATGACCTCTTCCTGTCGAGAGCGTCTCGCGGGCAATCCAGAATTTAAGATCGAAAACTGATAATGCGTCACAAACCGTTTAAATGTCGAATAACAAATGCGATCGATAGTTTCGATTCACCGACGATTGCCTTGGACGAGAAACGAAATTTTGTCGAAACGTTTTAAATATAATTCGATCTTGAAAAAATAAAGAGTGGTCGATCGTTGCATTTAAATGAGGGCTATTCAAATTTTTAACAAATTCTCCGTCGACATGTTCGTGTTTTAGCCTGGTCAATTGAAGGAATGTTGGAAATATTCCGAAGAGGATTCGATTCTTGATGCACATCGCGTCGGTCATCGAACCGATTTTAATTTCATATGAATTTTTTACGTTCATTAAATTTATTTCGTGAAATTTGTTTGATTTCTGATATGCAAATCCGTTCAAGAAAACGACAACGGCGATTTCAAACTGTTTTGGCTCGAGTGGGGCTGCCCGTCAACCTCTTTTCGATTAATGTAAAATAAAATAATGGTTGATTTTACGAAGAATGCGTCGGCAATTTGAATTTACTGAAGCTGGCATCTCTGACATGCGCACTTAATTAACGTAATGATAGTATTCGATATGCATGGTGCATAAAACGTAAATGACATAACATGTACTAGAGTGACACCGTACCGCATGCGATAGTAGTCACACGTCGAGCAAAAGAGTTGAAGAACAAGGCAATCAACATATATCAACACTTTTACTCGTTGCGACTTGCGTGGCGAAAGATCCAAAGGCAAAAAGCAAAAGTTCCATTCCAGAAATGAACATCGAGAGATGGACGATTCGGTTGAAATCCGTTATGACACATTTTCCAATACGCTTAACGAATCATAAAATTACCGATTTATGAAATGAAGACAGTCTATTAATCTATTCTATATTAATATTCTATTCTATATAATATATAATTAAGATTAATTGGATGGTGTGCATGCTTCTTCCTAACAGCTGCTGTGTTCCGAAACAAGCGAGCAATTTCATCGAAGAATGGACCGACAACGTGGAATGAAGCGCTGAGCGAGGGTTTACCGTGCGTCACTTCCAGAGGGGAAGTGGGTAAATGTTTGACATACCGGACTTGCTATCCATTCTTCAAACTGCCGGAGTTGACCGTTTGGGACAGTTGGATTCTTCCAAAACATGACACATGCGCATTCTTCAATACAGAAGGTCGGCACACGCTTGGCGTTTGCTGCAAGATGTACTACAAGAAGCCATCGACTGATAAACCATCACCCACCTCAAACAACGAGATCACCAGCGCAATTCAAAAGGACACTGTTATTTCCGCATGGCCACCACCGGTTCCGACTCATCCACCGCATCACTCCGCACCAACGCATCCAAGCCCATCCACAACCACAAAGAGGCCTTCAACCGTTCAGGGCAGCTCTTACCCAAATTGGCCACCTCCGCTGCCAACTCATCCACCATCCACCTCGTACTATCCATCGACGGTCTATCCGGCATATCCGTCGACCGGATCTGCGGACACAACAACCATCGCCACCACCATAAACGACGCCTACTGCGGCACTAAAAACGGCAATCAAGATCAAGAACGTATTGTGGGCGGCCAGGCAGCGAACCTGAATGAGTGGCCTTGGATTGTAGCACTGTTCAGCGGAACCCGGCAATTCTGTGGCGGATCTCTCATCGATAATGAACATGTTCTGACAGCCGCTCATTGCATCGCACAGTGAGTTTCGCATATCGATTTCCGGCTTGTTGCTGATGTGGGCCATAATTCTTCTCCATTTTGCTTGCAGCATGACTCCTTGGGATGTTGCTCGAGTTACGGTCCGTTTGGGTGATCACAATATCAAGTCAAACTTTGAAGTGGCTCATGTTGAGAAAAAGGTCATCCGGGTGGTTCGGCATCGTAATTTTGATGGCCGAACTCTTTATAGCGACATTGCCATTTTGACTTTAGACGCACCGATTCAATATACGACAGCCATTCGACCTGTTTGCTTGCCCGCGTCTACGAGACAGTACAGCGGCGAGGTGGCAACGGTCATTGGATGGGGCAGTCTGAGAGAGAGTAAGTGTGTTGGCTCCAAAGCGATCGCAATCTTATCGAAGCCCTCTTTTCAGACGGACCCCAACCAGCCATTTTGCAAAAGGTCTCTGTGCCAATTTGGAGTAATGAACTGTGTCGCTACAAGTACGGTGCTGCTGCTCCAGGCGGAATTATCGATTCGATGCTGTGTGCCGGACAAGATTCCAAAGATTCCTGCAGCGTAAGTAACCTCATGGCTGATGATTGAATTGTGGCATAATCTTCCTTGATTTGTCTCAGGGTGACTCTGGTGGCCCCTTGATGGTGAATGAAGGAAGGTGGACTCAAGTTGGTATCGTATCCTGGGGTATCGGTTGCGGACAAGGCAACTATCCAGGCGTGTACTCTCGCGTCTCCTACTTCATGCCTTGGGTTATGAAGAACTTGAATCTTGGAAAGCGAACCTGACATCCAACCGCATCGAAATAGCTCTAAGTAAAAACATGAAATATCAGTGATTTTGTTCACTTTAAGTTTGAAATTTTTTCATGCCATTCATTAACGATAAGTCCATTTACATTTGATGATTTCGTAATAAATTTTGTATGCCCTCGACTCACTGAGATTCTTCCCCGTTGATGGTGACTGACGTGTCGATCACCACGACTTTTGAATAGTTTTTCATGCCGTCTGTGAAGAATGAAAAGAAGAAATATCGAAGCGATGATGACGCACAATGTCCCGGTAATGATGAATGAGCGTAAATTGTAAGGAAATCGATTTGATTTTTCCCATTTTCAGGAAACGACAGTTGAATGAACTATTTTAGAAGATTCTCAAAAAAATATCATTTCAATTTCCTGGAAGAGAAAGATAATCAGCTCTCATCGACGATGCGAATCACCTTTGAATATGAAGAAGGCTGTATGCCAATAGTAGGCGGCGCAAAATCGAATGAAGCGAGAGCACTGAATATGTTATTTATGACGCATCTCTCATTTAGGATTCTTGATAGTGTATCGGATATCCGACACAAATCATCATCTTTTGCCATTCACTCAGCCCAACCCAACTCGAATACCCAAGATGCCCAATCGGTAACCTGCCCCACCATTAACTCTCATCGCCCTTCGATTTGAGCTCAATTTCGATTCAAATATCTTTTGTCCGAGCCGATTCATATCAATAAACATTACAACAGAAAACTGATAAGAAATCGACCAAAAATTATTCAGCCAGAAGGATAATCGCATAGTTGGGGATTATGTTGTGCTGTTTGATTTGGATGCCATCCAAAATAATACACGTCCGGCAATGCCGCAATATTAAATTTTTATGGTAGAAATGGCGATAGCCATTTGTTATTATATTCGTTTTGCCTGACTGTACGTCATCGTCTGTGCACCATCCAATGCTATGTGAAATAAAAATAACATAAAAATGTACTTTCGGTCAAATATTTTTCGTATGAACTAGCCCAGTGCACCGCACTGAAACGCCACTAGTGATTCATAACTCTCATAAGTTTGATTTAATCGAAATGTTTCTCAGTTCCGGCGCCTTCTCCCCGGAAGGGTCTCTGTCCTACTATACACTCTGCGTATCGCTATGCCGTCCGTTTCGTTTAATGTGCCCTACATAATGAACGATGGAGGATGAGTTCCTGTGTGTCTATTGCGTCGTAAAGTCCATACTGTCATACCAAACCCGAGAGTTACACGAATTTGTTGAAAATCTCGCAAATCAATTTCAAAATTCCAATCATGTTTGACAATTGACTTAACAATCAGCACAGAAGCGAGAATTATCGATGGAAGGGCTTCCATCCGACAGAGAAACAATGTCATGCAGTATTCAAATGGTGCAAACAATCAAATCCCTTGCATAAACACCTTTAGTGATTCATTTCAAACATATTCGATCGGTCGCTTTCGCTTTTCCGGATTTTCGGTTCGTCTTTTTGTTTGACTTCATCGATTATTTGCCGTCTTTTTGATATTCAGATCGAGGAGTAAATTGAAAATCAAATATACTAAACACATCCTCAACCAGCCGAATAGGACGACGACGACGACGACGAAATCCACCCGTCAAACGGTAATGGCAGAACATAAATGGAAACTCGCACATAAATAACGTTGAAATGTAAGTACGTGATTGGTTGCCATTCTCCGGTGAATATGCGATGGTTTGGTTTTCGAGATCAGGAACTATCATCGAATGTCGAATGTCGAATGTTTCAGTATATTTTCCAATAGGAAAAACATAGCAAACCGCACAACCTGGAGAATGAAGCGTGCAACAAAAATTCTTAACTTGCAAAAGTGCTCGCGGATGCCTTGCATTCCCATTGCCATGATCGTGAACATAAGCAATACTCCATTTTGTATCAAAAACTATTTATTCAAATGATTGGGTTCCGTCAATGTTGATATTTCCTTTCAATTAATCTTCGCAAATAGCTTGATGTGGGAATTATGGCAAATGGCATCGAAGAGCTCGAATATAATTTTTCGAAACTTCTTTTACTTGTATTTCAAAACTTTGATTCGTGAATTTTCATTCCACCCAGTCGGAAGTTCCAATTGGTTTTTGATGCGTTCCCCGTCGTATCAGATGTGTGAGGTCGTTTCACCCACCACTAAGCCACTACATGGACATGCTTTGCGCAATGCAATAGAGAATTCATGCGAATGACTCCTCATCTGCTTCGAAATATAATATACGAAATCTGACAATTCAAACTGGCATGAGATTTCATTCTATTTGCCTGCGATTATCAAAATTTTATCGAATTTCATAATTGGGAAATATTAAAATTCTCCAATAATTGATGTAGAAAATGAAAATTTTCAAAAGCTGTATAACATTAATCTGGTTCATCATGGTAATTGTGATTGGAATTACATAGTTGCAGTAATTTTGATGCGGAGCTTTGGAGTTTGGGGTGATTACTCGATTTGAATTTTTAATGAAAACTTCGTTCAAATACTATTTAGGTTTTCATCCTCCACCAAATATATGCAAATCGTTCGGAAATTGACGAGATGAAGTCGAGTTGTCTGTAACGAGAAACATGAGCTGGTTTCCTCTGTACGACGCACATCGATATTCCATTCGAAAGCCCGAACGGCCAATCTTTTATCTATCTTCAATCGTGCACATAAATCGAATGCCATTACATGTGATTCGATCTCCCGGTATGATGTATTCCGATACAAATCACTCGTATCTTTTGTCCCTCGATCTTGGTCAATGGCATTCCAATAAAATTGATTGCACCCGAGTATTCCCTTTGTATCAATTCGAGTTATTTTTTTTGCGAGCCGAATTCATCGGCAACAAACGTAAAATTATGTGTATCTTTCTGTTGATCAATTTAATCAATTTGGGCTTAACAAGGTAGCGAAACAGTCCACATGGGACTTCATTAAATTCATACCATTTGTTCCAACGTTTGGCTCGAATGAAAACGAGTGTTTTTGACGACCTGTTTTTGAGAAGATTATTGAATAACGATGATTTGATTTACGAATCGTAAATTACGATGGACCGGAAGTGACGTTCCGACGATCGATAGTCCTTGCGAGGCGATTAAGATAAAACAACAAAAAGAAATGGCTGATTCAAGTTAATCCAAAAGTCATGTCAATTTCGGGTGGGCTGTTTAAATAATGGGCGGCTCGATGCTAATGTATTACGAAACGGCGAATGAGCAGAAAAGAAAATATAAAACATGCAAAATAATTGAAAATCACAACAAAACCAAATTCACGAGTCTAAATGAGAATTTAATTGAGTTTGCAAAGAAATGCGAAGAAAATGTTCCGCTGCAGGGACGGCTGAAGGGGAACAAAGCGAATAACGAAAAATACAACAACAACAACAAAAATTGGCGCGCGCCGCAAAGCCAGAGCCTTGCAGCTAATTACGCCAGTGAATATAATTTCCAGGAGGCACTCATTCAAATGCAAATCTAATTTCAGAGTTAATAATATCTCCTCGATGAGAGATGGAAAACGAGGCGGCGAAAGTGTTCGATTTCGTGAATTGATTTGTCGGTCGTCATCGTTTCAAAATGCCATTATTGGGATTTGTTTTGGGTTTTTCATTTGCTCGCTGAAGCGACGCGAATAATGGAACAGAGGAGCAACGATGGAAAACCTACGCAAAACGAGGGAAAACGCGAAAAATACCCAATGATTTCTCGATTTAAAGAAACGAATATCGAACCAAAGCAATAACCATCAAAATAATCGACGACATTTATTTTATCGTTGATGATGAAGACATTCCCCGGCATCGAACTTTCGAGCGAACGGATATCATTCCCTCGATTCTGGATATTCCAACCATTCGAGTCGTATCAATTATATTCTGTGGGATTCGTTGGCTTGACGGCTGGCATCGATTGTGCGGATTTTCAAATGAGGTCTTGGTACGACGTGTGCTGCGACAAACCCGAATCGTCGGTGTTTCCCCGTCTACGACACAATTTGTTCGGAGTTTCAAAGCAATCCTTTGACATTCTGTCGAATATGCGGCCATTCCCTCAAAACATTCCATCGTAATCAAATCGACAGCTCCGACATTCGAGAGGAGCTTCGGGTGAAATGTGCTGAAATTATGCAAAACAACACAAAAACCCTACAACCTAATAATTGGTGAAAATTGTTCATTAAATTGATTTTAATCCAGTCAGCAGCATGACGGTATAATGTGTGTTCGGGAGACAATACATAGCTAAAATGTCTGCCATCATTTCGTTTTGCCACATCGTCATTCGACTCATTAGTTTTAAGGCTAATTTGAAATCGACATCATCAGATTTCGATATAAACATTTTGTATAAAATTAAATTGGCAAGGCATTGGAGCGTCAAAGCCACCACCGTTTTCAGGTCCATGCGGAAATATCAATTATCGAATTTATTGCAAAATTTATTCAAATCCCATTCCACCGAGAGATTGTGGAACCGTTCAGTTAGGGAACCATTGCTTCGGTGATGCTCGAAATACGCAGAATTTATTTCCAGTCGAAAAGAATGATTGAAATGGTTCCAATCCGATGGATCTGATATGGAGCTCGATAGCGTCCACATGAAATTTATAAAAAAAAAATGAAAATGTCGAATGAAAATCATGGAAAATTGAGAAATTCCCGGAATTATTGATATTGACTCGATTGTCACCGGAGGTTCATCAAACTGAAAGCCATTAATTACCGCATATTTCATTGGTTCTGGTGCTACTGGTTCGTTTTATTTCGTCAATTCTGAGAACGAAACCCGATACTCCGACTGGATTTTTCAGAGTTGAACCTCACCGTGGACAGTCATTCCGAAAAACTGATTTCAAACAATTTCGCTCTTCAAATGTCAGCAATTCAAATCCGATCGTTTTCATCGAATCGATTTGCATAAAAACTGAAAGCTCATCATTCTCCTGATGAAATTACAAGAAAGGAAAATAAATATCAATCAATCAATCATCATTTTCCTGTTTTCCGAAAAAAAAATACGGAAAATGTGCGCTAAATTCCTCAGTTGAGATGTCATCCACCGCATAAGGCCAGTGGTGCACGCATTGAGTCCGTAACATGATCTTTTGCGCTGGATGCGGTCGTGCGGTAGAAATGTTACTCAATTCAGTTCATGTACAGCCTTTTCCTAAACAGTTGAGCGAATGTCTGAGCTGTTCGCCAAAACACCTGTTGCTGCACAATCCTTCGAGTAAACATCAATTCAAGTTAGCACCTTTCCTTTTCTGCATAAATGCACACAAATATCAACATCAAATTGTTTGTACAGGCAACGCTTCAACGTTTCAGTTGATTTTTTTCGTCATCAAATGTTTAATCAAACTTTTAACAAAGTGCTGTTTTTGAACAAACTTGAAATGAGATTGAAAACGAACAAGAAATTAGTTTTCATTCAGCGATGTGCAAGTCTTTTGATAAACTTTCCCTTTTTCATCATATAATTGGCTTTATTGGCTTTTCGACTTTCATTCAAGACCAGCAGCTCGTGTAGCTTTGTCGGAAAGGCACAGAACAGTGTTATTGTCGATGTGTTGAGTGTGCCGGAAAACGTGTCGAGTCACAAGAATTACAGAAATTAAATCGCCTCGATAATCGAATGTTCATACTTTGGACGGTCTGACTTTCGCCCCTGTTCCATATCCAACTTTCGTTGGATCATGAAAGCTCACCTTCCATACACAATTTCCTACTGCTGTGCGAGACCCTTCACCAAAAGTGGACTTTCAAAAGTTCGCCTCAGTGTTTGAGTCTTCAACTCCGGGACCACACAAGGGTCGGCAGCGCCTTATCCAACAAAGCGGCATCGGCATCTGTCCAAAAATGTCAGCTTCTCAATTTCATGTGTGGGCAGATCACGACAACAAAGTTGTGTGAGTATTTTCGACGTTGTGGCGCAAATGAACTTTTTGGAAACTTTTCAAATTGGCATCAAGTCAATGGCTTTGATGAGCCTTATGTATGATTCATTAACTCGCCCCTCATGCTAAACATTAGACTCATAAATTTGCAATATCGAATAGAACCGTTAGCCATAAACAAACCGTAATTCATTGGAAAATTTTCACCGAAAATGGATTTCTCGAATAACCACTGAATATGCAAAACATCATCTGAATTCCCATCAACTGTGATCATCTGGAATTTCAAAATAAACTTCATTTACTTTAGTCGGCTCATTCTGAAATGGTTATGGTTATTATACACAGCCTAATTATAACATTCAACGTAGAGCACATCGCTTGGAACAGCAGACATTCCGTCTGCCAAATGGCACGACAAATGCCAAGGATATTCAAAGCTTTAGATCATAGCGTATGATATGCTGTTATGAACGTGTTATGAAGACAAATAACTCGGGCGGTGAATGATGGTTCGAATTTGTACGTGCACACAATGGCACGTGAGTATGAATTTAGCATAAACATTGCGGAAGCCTCGTCTGAGCGCTCGGTGGAATACGCATTTGAGTCATTTCGCATGAATCGACGATGGGTTGAGCTTACGTTAATAACGATTTGGTTAATTAAAGGAAATCTTGGCTGTTTTCGTCTGAGCAACACAGAATGCCAGAATATGCCTCTGCTTTGATTATTTATCATTTATTCAGCCGTGCAGAAACTATATTGTAATTAGCACTTCATTCGTAAAATTAATTTATCGATGCGATGTATCATTCCACATGCACGACTAGACGGACTGAATGAAAACAGATGAGTTTGAATCGTTCAGATGGATCCAAGCACGAGATCCGAAGATGATTATCCGTTTTAATAGAAACAGCATCTCCTCATTCACATGAATCAACACGAACAGACATTTCGAAAATATGAAACACGTTTTCACTTCTCTGCAAAATTTAAAGCCGTTCGAAGCTTTCATTTCATTCTCGGGAAATGCCCTGGTCGATCGTCGGAAATCAATTTCGAATGGAATCCTCGTTCCATTTTGATTGCAATTCATTCAATCCGGACCATTTATACGATTGACCGATGCAACATTTATTGCAAATTTCACATTCATTGCAGGTTCGCAAACTAAACGACAGCACTCGTTCGATGCGACCATCAATTCAGCTCAGGTTCAAATAATCATTGTGTATTACGCTTTAATTGTTGAAGCCCCAAAAATTTATTACTTCACTTCACCCCGTCGAATGAGAAACTGGGGGGGAGGGGGGGGTTGCTTGGAGCCGACGGCATATCTTTTATTCTTTTCGCAAAATGTGGCGTGAAAAACGATGAAAAATATTGCTAATGCGACATTGCCACTTAAGTCACGTACATTCTTGGTCAGAGTCATTTCGATTTATTTCTCGCTCAAATGCAGCATAAACGCTTAATTAGCACCGACATGTTTAGCTGGTTTGGTTTTAATTACAAATTATGAGATGAGACCATTAGCTGGGTTTCAGCACCACAAAGGCCGATGTCGCGGGAAAAATCCAACTGACATTGCTCTTACATTTGCAGCTTGTGGCATGGCTCGCTCTATCGCGAGATTTTGCTGACATTTTCTCTCGAAAGCTATGTATTTTCCAACGTAGCAATTGGAGGAAAAAGTTCTTACTCTTTTAGAGATCTTCATTTGAAGAACATCTCCACAAACAGGCCCGTTGCTCCCCGAAGCTCATGGGAAAACTCATTTGTTTCACATTCTTTTTTTCCTTTTCACAAACTGTTTTTTCCTTGGAATTCATTTGCTTTTATGGCATCGAATCGAAGGCGACGGAACTGAAAGCGAAAAACAATCAACAAAAAATAATACAAATGACTAATCATTACGTCTTCGTGTACATGTTTTTCCATGGCTCTGTGTGGGTGTCTTCGCTCGGCACATCGTCAGACGATATCGTTATATTATGTTTGCCAACGCGTTTCGAGCCAAGAAAAATGATTAACTTTGTTATTGTCTTCATGTATTCATTAAGCGACGCGTCCAAGTACACAAAAGATGCACTAAACAGCAAGAGCAAGCAAATTCATGGAAAAACTTGGTAGAAACATGTATTTCGGTTGTTCGCCAGTGAGTTCGCATCACCTACGATCCTGAGGATGTCGTTGTTTGTTGTTTTGAAAGTCGAGTCGAGAGGAGACGAGAGTTTATCAAAAGAACACAACGAATTCGGATACCGTTCAAAGTACAGCATACCATCGAATACTCAATAAAAAGTCGACAAAAACTTTATCATTCGAATTCGTTTTTCCTTTCGACTGATGCTGCTATTTATGCCTCAGCATGCGTGTGTTTTTGTGTCTGTATCAGAGAACAATGCAATATGGTACGGTTGCCGTTTGGTCGCATCTAAGGCCGGATAAAATAAGAAATGATGATGCGGACTATTTATAAACATGAAGTTTCATCAATTTCATTTTTGGGAAATATTTGTGCTAGCTTCCCCCAAACGGTGCATTCATTCCACTTTTTATTGTGTACAACCCGAAGGTAATGGTGTAAGTTTAATGCGAGTTTGTTTTGTTCGATATTTTATGATTAATTTGATGGCAAAACAATGAGCCTGAAGACGAGCTTGCCTACAAATGAATGAGTTTCAGTGACATCGCAGCAAATCCTTCCAAGGCGATTCTGAGCATGTATTTGCAAGAGAAACCAGTGAAATTTCAACTATGTATTTCTTTTCGCAAAGTCATTGAAATGTAAATGAGGCCATGCTTGTTTGAAAAGATGCTCGTTAAAAAACCTCAATTTGAACAGGGAAAAGTGTAAATGTGCAAGAACTTTCAAATAGCAATCAAATGAAAACTTGTTGAGAATTCCCCCTTCCACTCTTTTGTTCAATAATTTAAATGTGTGCTCATTGTAAATGAATTTGAAAACACATTAAATTGTACACGAAAAGTATTTTGACGGAAAGTTTTTCACTGTGTTTTTCTTTGTTCGGTCACAGAGCAATTCTTAGCAAAAACAAAGAATCAAACACCTACCGTACGATCTCATTGGCATGCCGTTTCGAATCGAATACGCCAGACCGACATACAACTTCGACAAGCATAAGACACTATCAATGAACGGAGAAATAACTTTTTCGTTAAATGTATTAGATAACGCTGTATGCCATTTCCTTAGCGAAATATGCTTTCTTGACACAGAGCAGTCTCATCGTGTGTTCGTAGACAAGCATCTCGTGTGGTGCATTCATTTTTTTCTTGGAGAAGAAGGGGGAAACATTGGATGGAACAAAATGAAAATGAGAAAACTCGTTTTGGTTCAACCAGTCGAAATTAAGTCCCGCATGGCTTAAGCAATAGAGTTGGTTGGCATCGGAAAGAATTTATTGCCCACTGTGCCCAATGAGCCCACAAACATACCGCATACCACAAGCCCTCAAGCCCTCGGCACAGCTTCATTTCGAATTCGAAGGAAAGTTAATTTTTCGAATTCCTTGGTCCCAAAACTAAAGCAAAAACTTGAGAAGAAGTCTTCATATTCCACATTTGGCTTTTCAATCGATTTCCGTGCGTCCACAAACAACCAACACAATATTCCAACGCTGCTTCTCGACATTCGATGAATACTGCGGAAATTGAAGTACATGCATTTCCAATTAATTCCAACGAGCGAACGAACGATTGAGGTGGAGTCTGAACGGCACAAATAGCCGCCAGTTCTCTCTTCTCTTCTTTTTCTTCTCTCTTTTTTGCCATCATCACCGCCAAGTGGCACAGGTTCGTTTAAATGAAATTTTAATTGATTCTAGCACTAATTGGACGGAAATTAGTTTTCGAATTTGCAAAATATTATCAAGCATCTTTTAGCACACAGTCACTCGGTCGCATCGCTTCGGATCTCATTAAGAGTGAAAGACATGCCGTATTTCTAATCCAATGAGTCTCCTGGAACTCAACATGAACCGGAGAGAACTCAATTTAAAGCATTCGGTTCATTTCGCTTCTACAAAAAGCTTAAAGATGGAAGCCGCTCGAGGCTGCGAGAAACAGTGTAGTTCGCAATCCTGTTGAGTTAAATGGGTTTAGCCATGATTTCATCAACGAAAAATTAACTTGGAGTGCTCGAACTGTAGAAGAAGGCCTATGTAGCGCGGATGAGTCACTAAACTAAAGCGTCTCGCTGATTTTCCTCATTCGAATGAAGTCAACAGTGAGTAATTGGAGCACATCCGAAGTGTTTCCTCGTCATTCGTTTTCCTAATCAACGATTTTCACCCTTTTACTCGCCGGAGCTATACAAGCAAAAATTTGAATGTCACTGAATGGACTCGGCAACATAATTTCAGACTATATTTGGCTGTGGCAGGCATTATCACTCGCAAATGAAAAAGCTTCACGTGCACACAATGATAACGGGCGGTAAATCATTCTATTACAGGATGCGATATGAAAATCAGCAAAAATATAATTTACGATTTTCATTCAAATAAATCACATGTGCCGCATTGTGAACGCAGGTGAATTTAACCTGCCTGCCGAAAAAAAAAAAATTTTTTTTTTGTTTTTTTTTTGCGTTGGAGAAATCTGCTTGCAAATCGGCAGTTTGTTGAAATTATTATCAGTATGTAAATATTTACTGGCTATAGTTGAAATTTGTTAGAAAACTCTGGGCGAGGATTCCGAAGTTCCAGAGGATATGCAAGAGGAGAAGCTTTTTCAAAAGTGCTGTCCGTTCGTGAGTCGTGGCGCTTTATTGATTAATTAATCGATCAATTTATCGAAATGACTGGAATTACGTTGTTGTTTAACAAACGAATTCAAGAAGGACAATTTCCAAGGTTTGTTTTTCCGAAGAGTTATGTCTCTATCGAACGCAAAGTAATCAATTAACACCGCTGTTGGAAAAAGGAATGTTAGGCCGCATGTTATTCATTGACAGTCGAATGACAAGCCAATGACACCGACGCGCTCAAGTGTCAATTTTGTAATTAATTACAATTCACCGTAGAAAACTGATGTTCGGAGGAGATATTGCTTTTGAATCAATTGCGTCGGCTCTGGAATGGATGGATATTGATTTTTCGGTTCGCTAACAACATTACCAGAACAACGGTTAACGTGTCATGCGAATGTTTCATTACCATTTCCGAATTTCCATTAGCGTTGCAATGCGCTTTGATAACACAAGTGAAATTGATTGAATTGGATTGTGAATAAATCAATTCCAATGGACTGCTTTGTGTAGCTATTAGTGAAATATTGTGGATGAACGATGAAAATCCGTGACATCGTTCTGTGTTTAGTGCTAACGAAATGTTGTGTTGGATCGCTGATTAGTCTACAAGTTGATGAATCGGAATCTGTGTCGACAATCTCTCGAGCTGTTGCGAGGCTTTTATTAGATTTCTTCGTCCCGACGACGCCAGTTGTGGCCATAACCATGGAAGACCTGGTTGATAGCAAATCTGAGTGGATAATTTCGAAAGTAATGCAGACCACGAACTACAACATCACATATCGCTTCAATGAATTCAATGCTAGCCGCCGTTCTATTCGCTATCGCTTCTACAATTTGATATTGGCCGAGCGATTCGATGGTTTAAAGTGAGGTTCGTGAGGGATTCGAAGCGAAAACAAGTTGACCTTTATTATTTTCAGAAGTCTCGTCAACCGGATGAATCCTCAGTATTACGACTCCTTGGGACGCTATTTGGTAGTCTTAGCGAATCCATCAGCGGAATATCTATCGCAGCTTCGCGAGGTATTCGCTATTTTCTTGAAACAGTCTATTTTGAATGTCAGCTTCCTGTTGCCATTGGGGAACTACACCGAAATACTGCTCACGACCTATCGACCATTCAAGGACTTGAACAACTGCTCCGATTTGCATCCAGTCATTATAAATTCATTCCGTCGGAATCATTTCATCCTAGAACGCGCTCAATACAGCCTGTTCTCTCCAGTTGCAGAGTTTAAGAATTGTAGCCTCAAAATCGCTGTGATTGAATCGAATCCTTGGACGTTTTTTGAACGCTCTGAATCGAAACTTACTGTAACTGGCGTTGAAATTAATTTGCTAAAAGTTCTGGAAGAGCGCCTGAACTTCACATCGCAGTTTTTGGAACCATTCGATGGTGATGAACGTGGGTTTGTTTACGAGAATGGGACAACTACGGGTGCTATTCGAATGGTTAGTGAATACAATTTCCATCGTCTGTCGTGTGTTTTGTCTAGTCAAATCCCTTTCAGGTTATGGACGGTCTAGTTCATTTTACGATTGGTGGATTTCCGTACAGTGCAATGAGATCATCGGTGATGAGGTCGTCAGATGCTTTCTCACAAGTCCCACTCTTTTTCGCCATCCCACCACCTCATCAGAGCATCAGTTCGATTCGAAATTTGATGAAACCATTTTCAGGAGACGTGTGGATAGTCCAAAACGGAATAATCACCCTAGCGATCGCAGTGATTTTGATGCTCAAGCTCTGCCCAAAAAGAATTCGACGAATTGTCGTTGGCGGAATGATTAGTCGCAGACCCATATTGAACATGATGAATATCTATTTGGGTGGATCTGTTCCAATGTGGAACGGCATGGACCACCGAGCTTTGTCTACTTTCGCTAAAGCTCTTTTCCTGATTTGGTCGCTGGGATGCTTAGTACTTCGCGGATCGTACCAGGGCAAGTTATTTGATTTCCTTCAGAGGAAACAGCTTGACGATTCCTTAGACACCATCAGGAAGGTGTTGGATTCGGAAGTAGATATTCATGTGCAGAGCTTTGCCGTTAGTACGATGAGTCCATATGCGAGCGATAAAGACAGATTAAAGCCCTATAAAGGTTCTACTCCCGCGATGTACCGTAGATTACGTGATGGAGACATTTCTGGAGTGGTTTTCTCCCATTCGATTTCCTTGGCCAGCTTCAATCGTGTGAACTACAAGGAGGGAATCATCACAAGCACTAAAGATCGCTTGTTTCTGATGTCGTTGGTGATTTACTTTCCGAAAAATTCCTTCCTCGTCGATTTATTCAATAAACAGCTGAAGCAGCTAGATGAATGTGGCTGGCTTACCTTTTGGTTGCGAGAGCATTGCGACCAACGATTCAATCGGCAACAAGCAGACAACATGCCTCACAAGATCAGTATCCAAAATGTGCGTGGCACAGTTGTATTGTGTGGTTTAATGCTAACTTTCTGCGGATTCGTTTTCATTTTAGAGCTTCTCTCAAATAGAAATAGCCTGATTCGTGGAGTTATCGACTTCTTTACTTATTGAGAAGAGATTTCTCTCACGCTGCATCTACAATTCATTGCAAATAAAATATGTTTTTTTTTTTTTGAAAATTTATGCTTTAAATTCTGTCGCTGTTCGACTGTGATCCATCTTTTGTGAACAAAGGACTGTTGAATTTGAGAAGGGCAAGTCCAAAGGCACGACTGTTCCGAGAGAGTGTGCTAAGAATTCGCGAATTAAATTGAAACGAAAAAACTGGATCCAATGAAACTGAGGCAACACTAATTAGTATTCAATTGGAGCCAACAATAAATCTCACAATGGCGAAGTCTCATTTCATAACATTTTTCTGAGACAAAATAGCCCTAACTGGAAAATGAGTGCATCTGTCAACACTTGACACTTGACAATACCAATATTAACTTGAAGATTTGAACTCGCTTGAAAAGCTTTGCAATAACGATTTATGAACGATATAAACGCACATAACGCATTTCAAACAGAGTCTTAGCTCGAATCTAACCAAAAACATAAGCCAAAATCGTTCATCGAAATGATCTGAAACGATTGGCAGCACTTCACTTAAAAAAAGAACTCAAAATGAAAAGCTGGCAGCATTTGCTTCTGAACCTGTCAACAACTGTTCGGGAAGCTGCCAGCATCCGCTTCTGAAGCTACCATCTGCTCGAGGAGTTGCCAGCATTCACTCCCGAAGTTGCCAACAACTGCTCGAGAAGCTGCCAGCATCTGCTACCGATGTGTTATGAAAGTGTTGGATTCGATAAATGATGCGAAAACGGACTCTAGCCGTTGAATTGAAACAAATTTTCCATCATGTTAGATTCGAGCTGAGACTTTGTTTGAAATCATACGTGGGCAAGGTAGACGTGACCAGAGGGGGGGGGGACGGGGTTCAAAATTGAATAGCAAAAAAATATGTCTTCATATCTTCAATGTGCATCATGACATATTGTGGAATAATACTACAAATGTCAAATCTGCAGTTATTGACGAAAAACAAGCGAGTTTGTATGGAAGTTGTATGGGAACGAATGTTGTGGCAGCTGGATACCCATCAGATATAGGTGCTAGGGAACTGAAATTTTGGCTAGATCTGTACTATAT
>JANSTV010139035.1:0-12178 GCA_027564135.1 Lestremia cinerea
AGAAGAACGAGAAGAAGAAACGAACCGAACGGGGGTCCGATTCGAATGAACTTGCGAGCGATTTGAATTATGTCTGGCGTTTCTGTAGCGATTGGACACCGTCTGGATGAAATAAATTACTGTCAAGTTGACATTTCATTTTTTTCATCGTCTAGATGGAAATATCGTTTAAATTAGCTGTAATCCGACACAAAATCATCGCCGATCTGCGTTGAACGACCGACGAGCGGCATTTCATCCGAAACTCAATCAAATATTCAAAGTGAAAGTGAATCCCTTACGTACTCTGATCCGCCCCGCCGTCCACCACATCAGTCGCCACAGTGTCCAATGGCATAACAAACCGATTTGTCAAGCAAGAATCAACATCGCACCAATAAATGCCATCCATGTCCTTCGGCGCTCGAATACCAACTGGTGGAAGAACAACAGCACATATTCACAGATTGACACCGTCTCAAAAAGCGCCGTTACTCGTTAAAGGAAACCAGAAAGGCAGATGGAACAATCATTTTATGATCATTATCGAATCGTCCGTCGGATTGATTGATTGATTGACTGATTAGATATTCGATATCGCAGGGAAACGTCAAATCGATATCATAACCAATTATCTACCGTTAGATGTAGTCAACAACGGCCGTGGACTCGCCGCTCGAAGCTTTGCGTTTGATACATAATGGACAAGATAATTGGCACTCGGCAAACAGTTTCACATAAACTGAAATGACCGTTCGAAGATATTCGGCCCGTAATCGTTGATTGTCTCCTTGCTTCGGTCAATGCGATTCAATCGAAGGATAAACAAATAATATCACAACGTTTATAGATTTGCCGAGCTCTGTGAGACGATCCACTATGAGAACAAGCACACTCATTCAATGTTAGACAAACCCATAAGCACTGCACCGTTCGAAGGGATACAATACAAATTTCAACGGGGCATGTCGGTTTCAGGCGATGGCGTGCGTAATGGAATTCGATATTCCCGGTGATATACCGACGTTTGCTTATTATTTATGCATTCGATTCGGTTGTTTCTTCGATTTGGAATCGTTTATCAAATCAGCATTGGGTGGAGGTCATTCTGATGAGGGACGCAATCCCAATGAGCTACTCAATTTTCATACTCAATCATCCACAGCCATTGTGGAATTCGTTTGAAAGCTCCGTCCATTTCTCCGATTGAGCCAGTCACCCAACTTTGATCCGAGCCACACATTCCTGCACGATTACGAAGTTCGAAGCCCAAGCTGAATAACGGTGCTTACAAGTCTATGTTTTCTATTCCTGTCCCGTTCAATAGACAAAAACCCGAATACATTTCAAGTATGCTGGTTTCCCGAACCGAGATTCGCACACAACCATAAAACATCGCATCGATCGCCATTAACACTATCACACAAAGACACGGCATGTTTCAATTTCGTATTCATCGTAAACGGTGTAGTTTGGGCGGTTTGTCCTTTTGCCGATGGTTCAGATTGAGTGCACCTTTCCCAGGATCCTCTCCGATTGGAATGTTTCAAAGTTATTTCTTATCGAACAAGTTTTCGGGAAAAATTTCCAGTTCGAGTTCAACTGAGATATTTTATCGGTTGCACAACATGCTGAACCCCCATCGTACTTGTCACGGAAGAAGGACCGATGGAGCACCGATTCAATGATGATGGTGATGGCAAAGCACACACACACACGCTGTGCTTACAGAGGACTACAATGAATATGCGATGTTTTTCTTCGAACCAACAAAAAGCGCAACTCATTTTGCCGCCAGTGAATCCTGGCATTCCACCGTCAATCGAACCAAGCCATCCCACCACTAGCATGTTATTAGTATCAACAACGAGGCGGTGAGGCGAAACGTCGAAAGCCCTACAACAAACCGAATCAGGAAAAAAGAGGAACATGTGGCAAAAACGAAAGAGAAGGAGGTCGATCGCAGCCAGGAAACAAATGAATGAATGAAATGCCGAGCGAATCATTCGTTCGCAAAAGGAAGATTATTAACAGTTTCAGATGTTTACTATTCGCTTTCTGTTTGAACATTACAGTTAGTCGACGGTGGTAACAAGTTAACGGCATGGAAGCGTTATGTAATGAAAAGAAATATGGTAAACTAGTTAACTCCAACTCGTGAGTTGTGTCGAAACAATGTATCGACCGCAACGAGATGAGAAAGAGTAGAATAATGAAAAGTACATAACAAACGGCAGAGGGAGAGCTATCCGGAAAACTCATGCCCCTCGACTTTGATCGAATGACGTAACTGAATGAATCGAGTGCTTATGCCTGATCTTGTCAGCATAGCACATTTAATCGGCATCAAATTCTTCTGAATATGAATTGAAGTTTCGGTGAATAACTTTCGAATGATTCTCATTCATATCGATCGAATGAGATGAAATCCTTTTCATTACTAAAAATAGTCTCGCATTGAATGGATCCCAGTGGAACACGAGATGAACATTCCGTTTACGGGTGGATGTCAGTAGAAACGCATGGATTTATCAGCCATGTGCTTCAATGCAGTCAATTTCTGATGAAGATCATTCCTGATGAGCCCTGCCCTACGAGTTCCGGGAATGAGAATCATCCATTCGTACCGCTGAACCATCAGACAATGCTTTGCTGGCACTGTCAACGGTTGTAGCATTTTCGACGACGTTCAAACATTCATTCAAATGATCAAACAACTCAGTTTCCTCTGGTCTCAACCGCACGTTGAATGGCAGTCAATCGCTTGGGCAGGAAACGCAATGGCATTCGAAATGGATGAATTGTTCGGAGGGTGTCCGCGACAACGGGCTGATGAACGATTAACAAAGCCTTCGCATTGCGATTTTCGATTGTCAGAAGGCAATCAAGACGATCCGAAAATCAGTGAAAAATTCATTTATTATCACTTATTCAACAAACTCCCATCGTAACCGTCATCCAGAGACTTATTCGCCAAATAAAAGTGGTTCGCCGTCATTGTGCGCTCGATTCAATTCAATTCATTCATTCATACATTGTTTGCAAACCATAATGATGAGGAACGCACATAACGGGAATTTCGAAGCCAATGGCAAAGTCATACTTTGTAATTTTAATGGATATGAATATTTATTGTACAATCTCGTTGATTTGCCATCGTTGGCTGGCATTGTCAATCTAAACCATTCTGCGTTTTGATGCTGTGTGCTCTGTGCGCCACCGAAAACATCGAGCCTTCAAGGTATCTCCCAAATTAGACATATAAAATATAATGATTTGAAATGTTTCTTTTGCGCGGAAAATTGCTCGTGAACACGTCAATGCGCTGGCATTCGCTTGAAAGGAAGACATAAACATCTTTGAAGGAAAAACATTGAACTCCATTCGATGTGTTTCCTCGTGAGAACTGGTGAGGTGATGGCAAAAGAGAGCACACGCGCCGGGAATAATAAAATGCGATGAACTAGCTAATGCTGAATGGATGGCGTTCGTTTAAACTGAATGCTTGTGTGGGCTCCCCGACAGTGAGATAGCTAACGCCGGAATTCCAAGAATTTCATCAATGCCATTGTCAAATGAGCATCCGCACACAATTAAAAATCTCGACAGCCTCTTTATTTAGGCTTAGTCGAACATTTTGTGCATGAAACGTTCTGGATAATGAATTCCGTTGGAGAAACGAGACAAACACCAACAACAATAACCGTCGAATGGAAACGCAATGCCGAATGATAATGGAGCCGAGCAGAGAGGCGAGAAGAACAGATGAAACAACGGTGAAATTCTTGAGGGAATTGTATGCGAATGTCGTTCACGTTGCTCGATCCGACTGGCAGCGTATCCGCAAAGACATATTGCTTCGTCTACGGCAGGAACGAAGAAAAAAGCGAACGATATAACAAATGTACGAGAAGTGAGTGGCCTACTAATAAGCCGGAGTCGCACGTACACATCCAACGAGAGGTCTATGCGGAACCCGGTGCGATACTACTGGCTCATGGAACGACGGTGCGAAATGTACCACAGAGTTATTACGTTGTTCGTGCGGAATGGTTGCACGCATGCGCCACGATTTGCCCCAATTGTGTGTAGAGTTACCCCGACGCGAATGAATATGAAGCATTTCCAGAGCCGGAATATTTCACCGGTTTTGAACAAACATCGCCGTTAGTGGGGCAAGCGTTTGGCGCGACCTTGTACGCTGCGTGCGAAGGTGCAGTGGACTCTCATTTAAAGTTTGGTTTGGGTTTTGAAACGATGCCGGAGTGGGAGAAACGGTGGAGGCCACGACGATGTACTGACCTGGTTAGTGTGGGAGAGGCACAGACATCGAAAGCCCTCTGATTCGTTCCATTCCGGTTTTTGGATTCTCAAACGAGAGCATAATCCGTTTCATGTCAGCAGGCACATGATCGAGACATTGGTCGTGACATGAGAATGTGATAGACGAAATGCTGACGAATGATGAACTTTATAAATATAAATGTGCTTGAAAGCAAATGACATCAAAGAGAGCGCGCGTCCCTTCGAACACACTTGTGTTGGGCTGCTTCAAACAAATAATGCAGTGTTTTCTCAGCGTTTCACATTTTTTTTCAGTTCGTCTCATTCACCTGCCTGTCTGTCGTTGCTTTCATGTTGTTTATGTCTTTCCCGTTTTTTGTGTAGTTCTCCTTTATTTTCACCCATTTCATTGTGCCATCTGTAATGATAACCTCATCGTTGGCCCTACCGCAACTTGGTTCAACTGACGTTGCTCTGACGAGTTGAGTCTTCTTTCTTTAATTGTATGCAAGCATTTGTGCCATTCTCATCTGCGCTTTGCCACTTTGAAGATATGGAAATGCAATCCCTTTGCGTCGAAGAGATTGAGAAGACCTTTGGAGATGTTTGCTCCCAATTGACATTCTTTGTTTGTTGACTAAATGATGAGAGACGAATGGTGGAAATTATGTGAAAATCTCTCTGTCGACACTACTAATCGCCGGTGGATCAGGCTTTTGAACGAGTCCATTTGGGATGTGAATGAAGTTTTCATCGATTTTCCCTTGACCTCTCGAGGTTGATGCAAACGGAACTCAAGTAGTGCCCAATCGGTAACTCAATCTCGTAGCAAGCACATCACATGCGGAAGATGTTGAGGAGTCTGCCAAACTACGTCTGTGTATGTACCGATTTTCAACCAACGAAACATCCTGACCTGCAGAGCTCGCCTTTTGACTTTTGACTCAATGAAATCTGCAGCAAATAGAACGTCGGTTGTCTCCCATTCATTTTTAATCACTTGAGATATCTTCAAGTTTTATCACTGGCTGGTCAAATACAATGCGAAACGGCAGGAGATTCTTAGGAAGAAAAATGAAATCAAGTGCTTAACGTAATCAAAATGGAAGTGCAACGAAGCCAACAGAGTAATTGCACGAAAGTTAAACATGGTTGAGTTGAATCGCTAGCGAAAGCAGTGGATCCCCTTTGAAGGTAAACAAGAAAAATTCTATTCAATTTCGTGGGTTGAAGCTGGGAAGGAGCGTATTCCAGGCGCAATATCATCGTGCCGCCAGGTCCAGATTTATTCCCACAGTCCGGATTGACAGCTCAGCGGAGACAGTTCTTCGATCCCAAATCAAAAGTTTCTTCCGTCTTCATTAATAATGTTACGTGATTCTCGTTCCAGTGAGCGGCAACGGGCAAAAAATAGAATTATCTACGCGAAATTTTATTCAGTCTACGGAACAGATAATGAAATTACAACAGAACCCGACTGGATTGCCCTGAATGAGTTCATAAGCCATGATCCAATTATTTATTATTCCGCAGCAGCAACAAAGTATGTGGCTCAATCATATACCGGTACATCGGTGGCCCGGATAGGGGAGAGCAGCAGAGTTCAAAGCAAACAAGTTTTTACTCGCTTGCATTTTTCGAGCCTTCGTTTGTTTCTATGCGAACGACTGGCATTCCCACCAAAACAGCCGGTGTGCTTCGAAACATCACCTCAGACGAGAGTGTGTGTGCAAGACCACGAGGCACTAACCGTGTATTTCACATTTGAATTCAGATGTCATTGGTGATTATCGTCTCGACAAGGCTGTACAAGGCTGTTCTGGTTGAGCCTGATGCTTCTGTCATTTTCCACGTTGATTCGAACTGTTTGCGATGGCCACTCGTCGGCCTGTAGTTTCTTCCGCTTGTTTCGCTAGAGCCCTCGTTCTCTTTCAGCTAGCCCCGTCACTCTGACCTTGGATCCAATCTTGAATGTTAAACGCAAGTGTAACACACAATTGAATGTAGTTTCACATTCGTCCGTCGAACGGAAATCGGCTTCGACGGCAAATCAAACAACAACTCGAAACATCGTCATTTGCCTGAAGCCGAATACAAGTCGTTCACTGCCTTACTAATGGATTTGGGTGAATTAAGTTCGCTTGTTTGAGAGCGAGTATCGTAGGTTGTGTGAGCGATGAAGCGGTCCCACGAAAACCCACCGGTATTGAAAACATCTCGCTCTGTTCATGGGCTTTCATAATACGCCGTTAATTTGGAATAATTGCTATTTGTTCCGCACATTCGAAACAAACATCCATTTTTCTGAAGAATTTCTCGTTTGACGAACACTGAACGACCATGAAGACTCTTGTCGATTCACTCCAGCACTCTTCCAACAAACTCAATAAAACGATCATGATTCTCTGAATTTCAGAGTCTTCACTTGCGATGTTTTTTCAATAAGCCCGAATTCGGTAAACAACTGAAGATCCGCTATTTGCCAAAGAACACATTTGCTTAATTAAATTGTGACTTAATGAAAATTCACGGAATGAAAACGTGAGCGCAATCGATGCGTATAAAAGTTCTGGTGATTTCCGAGATAATCATCAGTTTTGTTCAATACCTTCCCTCGCGATGAAGTGGCCACGGTCGTTGCAGCTTGCGAGCATCTTGCTCGTCCTGGTAAGATTCAGCACGTTGAGAATTATCTGAATTCGCAGAGAGAAATCGAAGCAGGTTGTGCCATCAGATCGTTTGCTGAAATATTGTCTGTTTCTTTTCAGCTGGCATCAGTTGAAGGCTCTGACCCAGCTCAGTAAGTGACACTGTCAAGTGGACTGTGTCTTTGAGCCGATAAATTAACCACGTCATTTCTCGATTTGCAGAGCGGAATTTCGACTCAAATTGGAAGACATATCAAAATTATACCAGGATCCGGGCGGCTCCCAGAGATTTCATGGCGGAAAACTCCCAGCGGGTTATAATCGCAATGATAGTAATGCACTAGACAAGCTCGTCAAGGAAGATATTCCCAAATTGTGGGAGGCGAAGAAGCAAGTTGGACTGGAGCTAGACACTCAGTTCGAAATTGTGAAAGTGTTGGAAATTGACACGAAATTTAAAGACGCAAATCATTACTACACCGCTCGTTTGCGTCACGAACACACCGACGCGATTGTTCAAGAAATGATGAAGAATATTAAAGGAAATATTTCGGAGCAAACCGCTTTCATGAAGAGATTAGATGATCTCCTGAGATCGTACATTTCAGAAGTGGAAAAGAAAGTGCGAATGAGAATGGAAGTGAAGGGAAGCTCTAAGCAACTCTTCGATCGTGATTTCGGCGACCAGCTGTCGATGTTTTGGCAGACGGTTCTGGATGGCTTTGCGTTCATCGTTCGATTCGATTTGCCGTAAGTACTGAATGATTGACGAAATTGACTGAAATCGAATGACGTGTCCAATGATGGATTTCAGCATCAACATAGCATTGAAAACTAAATACCATGCGGTTTGTGAATTGCTTAACGCGTCTTTCACCAACACCGAAGATGCTAGGAAGCTCACGCCGTTTCTTTACGATACCAACCAACTGTATGCCCTTCGTCAAAAGACTCTGCGTTCTTCGTCTACTAAAACCTTCTTCTCGCTTTCGTAGTGCTCAGACTGAACAAGACCTAATAAGCCATCTGATTGCGTATGTGTATTCGTTGGGAGTCACTGGCAACGACAATAACCTTGTGTGTGCGGGCTTTGTGAAAGCGATTCTGCGACAAGCAGATCAAGTTGTTTTGAAGAATAAAATCGATATTTCGTTCGACACCAAGTTCCATGTCATAATGTTCAGCTCGACAAAATGCGGAATCGTTGAGGGAAATCCGGCTGAAGGAGGTATCATCCGACACCTCATGCAAGAGATTAAATCGGATCCTGAGGCAATGCGAGAATTCATACTAAAGTTAGTTAATTGAAGACCATGACCTTGTCTGACATTCATTCGAGACGGAACTAAAATCACTCATTCAACAGATTCGAGCAGGTTCTTAGAGCTCAAAATCAAGCAGTGTTGGCAGCCTTAGGGAATGATGGACCTGATGCAAACTTGAGATTGACTCGGGAAGTGAAACGAATCATCTCACCCGTACATTGGCTGGGATCAGTGCAGCAATTCATGTGAGTCTCATCTATCTAATGACTCAGTGATGTGTCCTGCTTACGATGCCATTCTCCACAGATTTCCCAAAATAATTTGGGCAAATGTTTCAGCCTGTTTACAACTTATAGAAAAAGCGAGAAAAACAGTGAATCCAGCACAAGTTCCATTTTATTTGGAAACCGCAGAGAGCGCAAAAAAAGTTATGAACGCGTAAGCAGACAGCCGTTCGAACGATGGACACATTTGAATTTATCATCTATCCTTCGTCTGCAGACCAAACACCAACGAAGCATATATGGAATACTTGGAGAAAACCATATTTGCCAAAAACCTGCAACAAACTTCCGACACCAGTGGAAAAGCGATATCCGATGCGTACATTGAGGCGTGGTCCTACATGACTGACATCGCCGATTCATATACGTGAGTTCGTCTTGAATGCTGAAATTCATTGGAATGACCGAATCGGAATTTTTCAGCCATACAATATCGTTGGAAACTTTCTGGAGAAGTTTCAAGCTTCTGGAAAAAGCCAGCCCATTTCTGGATGAAAGAGCCCAATGGTATCGAAATATCATCTTTCCGACATCAATTAGTCGTGTTCTTAGGAAAGAAGATGAGGAATCGAAACATCAGATAGGCAAATTGTAAGCTGAAGTCCGAGGTTCGTAGCTGATCGGGCTGCTCAATGTATCTTTGAACTCTCAGAATGAAGCACGCGATGGAAACCGAAACAGGAAAATTCCTGGAACAACTGAAGACATTCGGGACGCGCACTGTGCCTTTCAATCAAAACGATGCGGAAGGAATCTCTGCCACATGGACTGCAATACTCGGCTTGCTGAATCTTTACAATGCCGTCTTCCCTTATCCAATTTCCAAGTGAGAGATTGAGCGTTCACGCTCAATGACTGACGAAACGAGCTGACCCTTTGGACATTTTTCAGACTCTCGCCGCTGTCTTTGCAACGATTCAAACAAATCTTGAATTCTTCTGGGCAATTGAAGTATTTCATCAGCCTCGAAAATCCCGCATTCAAGCCAGTTTCCGGTCTTGTGGAAATAATTGAGAACCCGTGAGTATGCTTTGAGTGGCTCCTTTCTGGGACATCTTCAGTGTTTCTCAACTTTTTTGTAGGTCCGAAAACTTGGAAAATGATTTGCAGCTCATATCAGGATTGTTTGAGAATGAAAGCCAGCTGGAGTTGGCGTTGAAGAAGGCGAAGAAGATGGCCGCGATGGTTGTGTACCAGAACCATCAGCAGACAATGTTCGTATATGTCAAATCAAGTCCCTCGGTGTGAGCTTTCATTGAACTCTCACTGTTTCCAGAACGAACGCCACGCAGAAGATGAACATAGCTTATTTGTTTGGGATTCAGGCAAGCGAGGAACTGCACGGTGAATTGAAGACAATCATTGACGAATGGAAAGTCGAGCTGTCCATGGGACACTCGGCGGAATTGAAGCAAACGTAAATGGAAGCTTTTCGAAGGTTGTTGGTCTCAAAATACTCATCTCGGAAACACTTTACAGCTTAACTCAGCGGATCGTTGCTGCGGTCAATTCATTCGAGAAGGCGGCAAAAGCCAAGCACGACCTTGTTCGACCTTGGAAAATCATTGGAACAACTTTGGGCTTTTTGTTCGATTGTTTCCCAAACAACTTTCCAGACTTGTAAGCTAATGCCCAGTCGTCGTCTTAGACGATACCCCCCAGAAGACTCCTCTTTTTCAATGTCTTCCCTCCCGTCCAATTTCAACATTAGATTGGAACCAAGCCTCCAGGAACGTTTGAGCGAAATTGCGGTCTCACGTAAGCCTAATCCAACCAAAGACGGAGCTACAGATACCTTGACATACAATCACCTGAAAATCATTGGAGACCTGTAATTCGCGAGATGAAAAAGTGGCTACAAACCAATTCACATTCTCATTATATTTTCGGTGCGCCGGCAGGAAACTTGATCCCAATCCACTCGCATGGTGAGTACTGACAACGAAAGCGTCGTCCGCCTTTGACCATCGCTGATGAATTCGTTTTTAGGGCGGCGAACCTTGAGTCTTTGAAAAAGTGTGCCAAACAATTCGACCGCATCAAATTCGAGTAGGCCACATAAGTGTCTATGTCTACCCTTGACTCACCACACCGTTTAATTTGACAGGCAAGGGAAGGAGAGTGCCGACGCTGATTTTCCATTAGAATCCATTCGAGACGCGATATTGCAAACATTCGCCAAAAAGTAATTCGCGAGAATCCTACCTTGATCAATTTATCAATTTTCTCTCCGAATTCAAGGCAAGCTGCCTACATTCCAAGCCTCATCTCCACACTCGAAACTAAAAGGAAGAATTTGTTAGTTCAAAATTGATGGATGCGTTCGGATTGATGAATAATTTGACGTACCCATTGCTCTCTAGGCTAAGAAGTTGGGTACCGATTCTGAAGGGAGTCGCGGAACTTACGAAGCCGGAAATTGTGTTGATGAAAATGGAAGCCTGCATAAACAGCAACGTTGAACTTATAAACGCTTGCGCTAAGTAATTCTGACCATGCTTGGAAACTCCGCAAATCGAATAACCTTTTCCTCCGTTAGTCCTATCTCGTTCGAGGGATTGGAAAGAGGCAGTAAACAATGGATGGCAATGGAAATTTGCGAATCGTTTAGCCATCTTTTAGAGGTCGACTCCCCTCTCAATGCTGATGGTGTCTACAGAGGCGCACAAGCGTGTGTCAAGGAGAACTATTCTTAGTGAGTTTGGATGACCATGAAGTATTGTAGCTGAATATATTCATGGAAGATCATTTCCAGTATGAAAGTCACCCAAATTCCGTTGCGCGCTACAGAAGTTGAAAAAGTTATTGCTGAGGAATTAGCTACGAATATGTTCAACAGCCCCCTGGAAATCGGGAGAACAGAGTAATTTCGCTTTTTCATTTGCTACTAGACCCACTTGGTGGCATTTCATTAAGAATTGGGCAGCTACATTTTGAATAATTCTAATTCCAATCTCTAAAAATTGAATATTTTAGTACCACTTTTGATCAAATTGTATTGAAACATGAGCCCAGTCGTTTCGATTCAAGTCAAAGCTATCTTGGTGTTTGTCTCGCTGAAGCACCAAACTTCCGGAGGCACTGCAAAGTTATTACGTGAGTGCTGCATACTCGCTCTCGGACACAAACAAACTTCCACGAAGGATTTTTTTCGTTTTGCAGAAGCGGTACCGAAATGAAGAACCACAGGGAATGGCATGCAAACTTGATTGCCGCTTGCCAACTGTCGAGCTGCGCCCAGTATGCTACTTGTCTTCTAGCCTCCCTTATTGAACCAGCAATAAAATTTCACTTCGATTTGACAGCGCCTCTGCCACCCTCAGCACATTGGAAAGGTAAGATCTGAGCCCAAGTTTGTGGGATAAAAACCGAGAGTAAACGGACTTCGTTCCTCCTTCAACTCGTAGGCTCGATAACTTCAATTTTGACAGATACATCCACGCAAATGTTTTCGATGAATGCTTACAGTATGAGAAATGACGATTGAAGTGGGTCGTCAACGTTTCGAATGATGTTTCTTGTGATTTTGTAGGTGTCCGACAGGAAAAAATCGTGATGGCAGCAAGCTCGCAATTGCACCGAATTTACACTGCTATAATGCCGCCATATGGTATGTTCAATATTATCAATTGATGTCAGCCATCTGAAATTGAGAGATCCCCATCCGGATTAGGTATGGTCGTCAAACCTTAATTCATTGTAAGCATCAAGACAAGCA